>JAEUWP010000606.1:0-40083 GCA_018524725.1 Podaxis mareebaensis | reverse complement strand
GAAAGTAATCTACACCAGTGTACGTTAAATATGCCGATTTTCCCAATTTCCCACGCAGCCATGTAGGTACCTCCACACTCAATTGAAGGACATGAAGGAAACCTGCTTACTCCGAGGGGACCTCGCCGACTTATTATATCTAGTTTTCGAACGGAATATAAGGTATATCTAAGTCCGCCTTGGCTCGAAATGTCAGGCTCGAAAAGTGGGAAACGTTGCAAGCGTGCATTGTCTTCCTTCTTAGCTTCTGTCGGATTCCTCCCGAGATACTCGTTACCAGATGTGGCGTTGCACAATCGGAAAAATATATTTTCGATATTTTAAACGAGAACACGCGGTCAAGGTTTTCACAGACACAAGTACAAGAGACTATTCAGATCGAGGTTTACTGCCAAGGCATTAACTGCACTCCAGAATCAGGCCAGCGCGACTAATCCTTGCACCAGCCATCGCTGTTGATAATAAAGTTGATGCTTCCATCTGACTGGGACTGGCCACCTCTGTTGTCTGCGTCTTCGGCGCCGTGGCAGCCTTTGAAGAGGGCGCAGGTCAAGAGCGGGCTTCCATCCTGGATTGGAAACGTTAGTTCGTCATCTGACACTCTGTCCGGATTCGTACCTTGCCGTTCACGTCATGGTAGGCTGAGTTAGGTAAATGAGCTACCTAATTGGACGAGTGATGCGATGACATAGACTTACTGTTAACGAAACCGCATCCTTGGACCGAGTTACACATAGCCTTACAGTCTATTGGTCCATTGGACTTAGGAACAATTCACTATCACGCAAATGGTTAAGTACTCACCGTTGACGGTCTCAACCAAACCAAAGGTCATGTAGTCATCTGCTTGAACAGCAGCGGTGATATTGTAGAAAGTCTGGTGATATCCGTCAGATGGTGGTGGCGGAGGAGGAGGAGGATATGTCGAAGTTGGCGTAGTATGAGGTGGCTTGGTGTAAGTTGGCTTAGTGTGAGAAGGTTTGGTATGAGGCGGTTTGGTGGTATGCGGTTCCTTGGTGGTGTGCGGTTCCTTGGTAGTGTGCGGTTCCTTGGTAGTGTGTGGTTCCTTGGTGGTGTGTGGTTCCTTGGTGGTGTGTGGTTCCTTGGTTGTATGAGGCTCTTCAGTGGTATAAGTTTTTGTGGTGTATGGCTTCGTGCCGTGAGGAGGCTTCTGCGGTTTAGTAGTATGGGATGGCTTAGGTGGAGGTGGCGGAGGATAATGGGGCGGAGGTGGAGGAGGATACGCGTGGGGGCAGTGAAGGACAGATGGGTACTGGTCAAGCCACTTGCAGGTGTCCTATTAATCGTTCAGAGATCAGCGTAAGGCACAGTATTGGATTGATGCATAACATACCGGCGTCAAGTACAGGATCCCGGGACTCTTCTCGGGGTGAGGACCATAATACCAGCCAGGCTGGCTACCAGGCTGCAAAGGAGGGATAGGCGAGCCATAATGGTTGCCCTCAGTGAGGTCCACGCCTAGCTTTGCTACAATGCTGTCGGCCATGGATTCTGCCGGGGCTGTGATCACTAACGGGATCAAGCCCGCAATAATAGCGGAAATCAAAGTAGCAGTGAGCATATCGTTCGACTAGTAGACTTAGGGATTGTCCACGGGTATTATAGAGCCACATAGGCATTGCTTTTATACCGCATTTGTTGATGTCTGTATTGGCTTCAGGAGCTTAAATCAGGAAACTTCCAATTTATCCATAGAAGACTCCTCGGGATTGAGGCGTATCCGAAGGGGAAAAAAAGAAGACCTAACAACGATTTGGCACTCGACATACGGCGCATCTTCTGTATGTCGCCTGTGTTGCCGGGATGACTTCCGCGAATAGCTGAAGCTGCCACATATGACGGTAAGAGAGCGGCGGAGCCAGGGTACTCGGATTGAGGAACATGGTTCTACCTTCAACTTTTGATGACAAGGTTGCTGGTGATTGAAGTCCATTGAAGCCCAATTGGCTTCACCGACAGTCAACGACTCAGCCTACCGCCGGGACTCTGCACCTTCCATGTACTTCTTTTACGCTATCACCTACGTTGTCAACGCCTCTGAGGAAAGAAGGGTACTATTTTCAGTCGACATTGCTCATAAATCGCTAATGTATCCCACGCGCGAATAGGTACTTTCTATTCCTGTTTTAGGGGTCGTACCTTCTAATCCCGTCAGGTGAAGGGGTATGAGTGGTGATTGAGTTACTGATATCGAATCTAAAGCCATTCTGGAACGTTGGAAACCAGGATGACCTCACTGAGGTTTTGAAGTTCGAAGTTGTGGCGTGACTTTGGACGTCTATCGAAGCCCAGAGACGTTGCAGCAAGACATCGCTGTAGCCAGCAAGGCTGGATTGAATGTTCAAAATGATTTCTCTAGTCCGTTTACATAGCTCCAATACACATGAATTATCCGGGTATATAAGCCGCCTAGAACGCAGCATTCCTCCAGTTACCTAAGCCCCAGCCCCAGGAGTGGTGGGGTCAGCAGGGTCAGCTGGGTCGGTGGGATCAGTGGGATCAGTAGGGTCGGTTGGGTCGGTGGGGTCAGTTGGGTCGGTGGGGTCAGTTGGGTCGGTGGGGTCAGTTGGGTCGGTGGGATCAGTCGGGTCAGTTGGGTCGGTGGGATCAGTTGGCTCTGTAACTTTGCACCAGCCATCACTGTCGGTAATAAAATTGACCGTGCCGTCTGGTTGCGGCTGACCACCGGTATTGGTCAAGTCTTCCACACCATGGCATCCAACATAGAGCGAGCAAGTCAGTAGAGGACTCCCACCCTATTTGTAACATCATAATTAGCGCCGCCATAAACTGCTATTTTTTGGGTTGCACCTTTCCGTTGTTGTCACGGTAGCCTTTAAGAAATTTAGTTAAATATACTTAATGAGGGATGGACGTAACGCACTATTTGCAAACCCGCAGGTGGGAACGGAGTCGCAAAAGGCCAAGCAATCTACGAGGGCCCAAGTTAAAGAATTAGCTGAGGATGAACGTGAAAAATGCCCACCATCCGTTGTTTCAACGAGGGCGAAGGTGAGGAAATCGGTTCCTTGTACAGCGCCCGTTTGGTTTGTGTAGGTCAAAGTGTAGTCCTCAGGCGCTGCCTGACGTGGAACTACGATAGCGCTGGCGAATGCGGCAGCGATCGTGATTGAGGACGCGAATTTTGCGGTAAACTGCATATCGAGAGAAAGAGAGTGGCGTAGAGGGAAGTTCAGAGTCGAAACTGAAGGTTTACTCTAATGCGTAAGGAGTTTTATAGTGCTTGGGTCGTGAGGTGAGAAATTGAGCATAAGGTGAGGGCTTTCGAGTTTGGCATAATAGTCACTGGCAGTCTATCGTATACTGCTTCGATTCTGTACCTTGATAACTCCACCTGGACGTGACGGACAGACTTGAACCTTTTGATTGTCAGAGGTCGAGAATGATCCGAACGGATGCCATGAAGATTCATTTCAATGCCTCGAACACGAGATTGGGATGATTCCCAGAGCAATCTCATCTGACAGGTTCTATGTAGGATTTCGCAGTCAGTCCATCAACTGCATGTCTCAGTCCCACACGTTTTAAACGCCTTAAATTGAGAGTAATACTGTACCTGCAGAAGGGTCAGCCGAGTATCCAACTACGACCAGATCAAAGCGAATGGTGTTGGTTAGCACTTTGGACGTAGCTTGACGCCCTAATTCCGTGAGCAGGGTTAGACCAAGAAATCTGTGCGGTGCGGCATGATCCGAAGCGGCCGTCCTCGAGCCGCAGTTTGAGAGTGCTAAGAAGCGGAAGGCACACCGTCCCTCTTGTTGGTGATGGCAGATGCGCTGTCAAAGAAGGCAATATGGCCGTTCTGGCCCGTTCACCCCGATTGGTTGGCCGTGCACGGAGCCCAGATCATTGGTATTGCTTCCAGATATGACAGATATGACGTGAGAACGAGGGGGCATAGAGGGTTTATCGCACGAAAGGGAAAACAAAAAGTGGCCCCAGTGTCGTATTTCACTGTGCCTGTCGGATGCTTCCCGAGCCGGAAAGATGGAGCAGCAGTTATTCGATGCATAAGAAGATCAAGGAACTTGATTCAAAAATTTCTAGCATTGCTTACTGATTCACCACACTCCTCGGCTAATCTGGCGGCATTGCTGGTCGTGCATTCTCAAAGGTCCAGGCCCTGCTTCTGTGTGAAAAAGGCCACGGATCTGTCATCTCAGAGAGGAGGCCATGTTGCTTCCTCCTGAGGTATGGGGATACGCGTTCGCGCTGAAGGAAGTCCGCAAGAAACAAGGAGTTTGAGGCTTAATGGGTATGGAACACGTCTTCTCTCACTACGCACCATTATCGATATCTATGCTGACAAAGACCTGGCCAGAAACCTCTAAGCTAATATCCCACGTCCTTCTCAGGCCTCCTCACCCATTCTCAATTAGTCTGACAACTTCCCGCAGGATCTCGGCCCGCATCGCCCTCGCGTGGCAAAAGCGTATTTTATGTGCTCGAAAATACGAAGATGTCTTACGCAGAGGGCGTCACTTGGATTCTATGATTAAGCCCAGAAAAACTTTCAGTATACAATAGTATGCACAGATTCCCCACCGCCGCATCGGGGACACTTGTCTGACCGTGAGTGCCTTGCTTTGATTTGCGGAGTCTCTGCGGTCAGTCAGCGATGTGATCGGAGCCGGATGGCTCTATTCGCGGGTTCATTGAAAGTGCAGGATCATACTACCCGATACAGAATGATGTGAGACTATAGAGAAAAGATCTGGAGAGCTTGTCGAGGCTTACAGGTTTGTCGTCTGATATCAAGCACCCTCCCTCCCCCCGGCCCAACGTTCTCCTGACCTACGGATACACCACTCGTTATCCAACCTATATAATGTGTTGCCTGTGTTCAAAGGGAACATACTTGCGGAAGCCGTTTACCCAAGACACCGGACATGGTCTGGCCGTGTTTTTGAATCATTGAATGCTAACGCATGAACGCTCTGAGCGCCTATCAAGCTTCCCTCGTAAACCAAATTTATAATCCTGGTTTCAACTTCAATATCACGCTCTCCGCCCTGCTAGCGTTCAGCTGTTCTTCACTCTAACTCCCTATACACCCTCGTATTACTATGATTGCTTCCTGAAGAATTCATGCTCGAATTTTCGAGAAGGGATTTAGTCAATTCAACCTAATCAATTCGTAGCTCCCTTGATTGCCTTGTCTCCCCTGCCCTGTATTTGAGGCTCGAGTGATTGATGGACACGGCCGCACTTGCAACTTACTCAACCTTACGCCCTTTCATCGATATGTTAATAGTCTGTAACTTCTCTCCTCGCTCCTGCGAGTCCCGATTCCTGAAGAGCTTGAAGTCTGGCTTGCAAATACAAACGTACCTGTAGTCTTTATTTTAGACAAGCTGACGTTGAGATGTTGGGCTTCACCGCTGTGGCCTGCGGGGCTCATGGGGGGAGCATTGTGGCAGATCTTGCTCGCTCGAGAGCCATGTAATGTATTCGTAAGTAGCAGACCATACTGTCCGCAACTTGATTTCCCTATCCACTTGTCTCGTATTACGCTAACCGTTTCGGAAACTCCTACTTATGCTCCGTTATCCACACTCACTTTTACAATTTCATCCCTTCCATCCATATTAGTTGAGCTCTGGCATAGGTGATCCCTTACCTATCATCCGGTCTCCCTCCACGAGATTATACTATAGAGGCTGTCAAGGGAAGTTATGGCGCCACCGCATATTTATCAACGATTCATACGTTTGTTATTACAGTCAAATTCAACAGACCGACGGGAACTGGACCAGGAACGACAGCCTCCGACAACATTTACTCTACTAATTCCTATCAAGAAATTCCTATTACACGGCCCAAAACCAATTTCTGAAATCGGAGATATTGATCCCTCCCATCGCGCCTTCGTCGGGAAAGCAATACGGGCCGCTCTGTTAGTAAGAGAAACCTTCCGTTCGGACGCGATCTGACTCAACTCCAATCGTCGTTAACATCCCTATAACCATCTGCGTGTAATTCTCAGGTCCACAAACGTACACATCTTTCCCAACGATATCTGCTTTGTGAGCCTCAATGAACGCAGAATCCAGCCTCCGAGTATGCTGTTGCAATATAACGGTGTTGGGAACGCCGGTATCCCGGGCAGGCCCATTGTCTGAGCAAAAGACGTCGACAGAGAGATTTACATTAGAGAGGGGTGCGGATGGGGAGAGGTGGCTGTCTTCTGATTCACTTCCTTTAAAGGGTCTGAAGACGAGTGGAAGAAGGGTATCGGGTTCTCGCGTCGACAAAAAGAAGCGGACGTTGACCTCATCGTCTTTCACGGTCCCGCATAGATAGCCGAGCATGCTGAGGAAAGGTGTGAGTCCAATCCCGGCTGCAAACCAGACGAAGTCTCGTCGACGAGGCACGAATGGGGAATGTGGAGGAAGGGTAAAGTGACCCGTGATGCCTGCGATTTTCAGAGTAAGTTGAAGAGGCCGCACGTCGTATAGTAGCCCTCCTCTGGTCTCGTGCAGTCTCCGCGCCATGCTGAAGAAGGCCGTCGTTAACGCTCCACCTGGTTTGTGTCGGAGTGTGATTGAGAAACTGCGTGTGGGCCCAGCAGAGAATGAGGATGCGGTCCAGGTACGGATGGGTTCGTCGGCGAAAGAAGTTGGATTAAGTGGACATAGTTCCTGGTACTGACGTGCACTAAGAAACGGCGCACAGTCAAGAATCAGCGCCTGGCCAGGTGATATATAGAGATCCTTGGAAGCTTCCCAGGTGAAGGTTGCGATCTGAGGGTCATGTAACGTGATTCGAGTGAGTACAGCTTCTGGCCTTTCATCACTTTGGAAAAGGCTCGTGGAGGCTTCTTCGGCGAGAAGGCGTACCGGAGGGCTATATGGGCTAGCACGGTATTGTGTGCCTGCTTTCTGCCGCACAGGGAGCGCGTCGCCCACAAAAACGAAGCCTGTGGTATGGATTGTTGTGAGAGCTTTCTGGAAGGGCATGAGGCTGTGAGCTTCAGGCCCGACAAGATTCTTGGCCTCGCCAGTCAAATAGAGGATGTCGCCAGTCATGAAGTTGACAAAGGTTAGCGAAGCAAGGGGTGTGCATTCAATATTTCCCAACGACGTCATAGTGCGGTTTCCTATTATAGACGTAGCATTAGAACGAAGTCGGCAAATGACAAAGATATTTTTAGCACTCACCGGAATAGTCCGGTAGCACAACTGTACGAGCATCATTCCTGACCCGAACAAACCCTGCAAGCCCACCACGATGATTAATTCCGACATGTGAGGGGTATATCTCTGCATCTTCCGGTTGCGCAACATATGATGTCCCGAGAAAGACGGTGTCGCAAGAACGTACAAACTGGATAACGTCATCTGGGAGTCTGTCTTCACGGGAAAGTGAGAGATATTTGTGGACAACCTTCGGCTGTCGGTCTGTTTGAGGCTCGACATCGCGGATCGTAATATATTTTGGGCAATGACTGCATTTCTTCCTCAGCTCTGGGTATGAACGATTGCTGCAAACCACGAACCTGATTGCCTCGTTGACAAGTAGCCGTATTTCAACAATGCTGCCTGCTCTGTGGAGCTTCGAAATGATGCCAGCAAACTTGTGTCTTAGTCGTGTTGAGAATTCTATGCCAATCCCAGCGATCAAAATGGCCTTCTCCTCGTAAAATTGTAGTATATTCTCGCCAAAGGGGTCGCCGTCCCAGACTTCGACTTTCATTTCTAACTGTGTATCAAGCAGGCTACGCATGAAGCCCTTCTCTCCATTCTGTCCTGCAAGTATGGATCCCCAGGGCCTCCCAAGGTCGTCTAGCGTCACCACAGGAATAAATGGCAAGCACGTCTGATAGAATTGGCCGTCCTCAGGGGAAAGGAACCCCCGGATTGCAGTGTATTTGGCTGCGACTTTGTCCGTGAATCCCAGTTTTTGCTGTATCCTACTTTCACCGGGGTGCCAACCATTGAGCGTAGACATCATGTAAATAACTGACTCGGGGCTCCGGGGAGGGGGGGTTGAGGGGGTGGTTAGGTTTCCGACAGTTCGAGGACCGTTAGTTATGTATTCCCCTAATAACCAGATTTGTCTGTTTGTGGAACATGGTTTGAGCACATCGGCCAGAGACGGAGTATATCCCCGAGCTATTGGTCAGCCACAAAGTTGAATAGAGGCATCTATGCGTTGAAGCCGAAATGGTGGCGTTAGCTGACTCACGGCAGCCACTGAGATTTGATGGGTCGGCAGTGGGAGGGACTGTATCAAGTGCTGGCAAAATAGCGACAATGTATACATTATGCTATATGGCTGCTGGGAGATCTTGAGTATTGACTTCTCCACCTTTTTTCCTAGCCACATCGACTCTCTCCCTCTGCTCAACCGTGTATCTCCGTCCGAAATGAGTAAAGTACCACCATCGCGGCTGCGTATCTCGTATTTTCCTCTGATCTCCATCTCCAGCCGTACCTCCTTCGCTGTAGACACGACTTGACCCGAAAATAGTTATTTTCAGTGAAGATGGGCTGTCGTGACATTCCCAGAACTCACCAGGTGGTGGTCATCTGATTCACTCCTGCGAAGCTAGTATCTCGCAGTGCTGCGGGGCCAACCAACCTTTTCCGCTTCGACGTCTTAAAATGCCCACGCCAAGCACTTTAGCCTACTTTTTGCGCCACTCTCCCGAAAGATACCGTTAGAACATCGATTCACCTCCACCGCCAACCCAAATCCGCAGATTTGACTCGCAATCGATGGATGGACCAATAGGCGCTATAAGCAGAATGACAATGGAAGAGTGGCCAATAGGCATTTTCCCGGTGCAATGAATGTGTTATGCAGGAGAGGAACAGAAATCGTTGCCCAACCTCCTAGTGCAGCACCCCAAAGAGTCCTAATTAAACCGTGCACTTTTGGCACATCTTGCTTGGGCCATCCCACTCTTCCTCGCTCCTCTTCTACAACCCATCAAACAAACCCTCCCTCCTCATTTTCATACTCCCCCCACATTACCGTATTAAGCATACGTAAATAACGCCTCAATGACAAAGCCGGCCCCATCCGCACCCACCGTCAGCCCCTCTAGTGCTTTAACAAGCAACTCGATAAAGACCTTTTGAAAAAGGGCATCGCCATCTACAAATTGCAAGACATATAGACTCTAGAGAAAAAGTCCGAGAACCGTGCTGCGAGATGTGACACGAAATTCCCTAAGGCCTGTTACCCCTTCAACTGACCCAAATACTGACCCAGGCGCAAGTAATGCTCTTCGGCGAATAAAATCCAACAATCCCGCTGCTTCCATTATTGTTATTGTATTTGAGATGTTCTTAACTTGAAGCATAACGAACGTTGACGCATACCTGCTTGGTATGGATGTAGGATGTTGGCTGGCTGTGAGACGTTCATCCGTTGCCACCATCAGTGCCGCACCAAGTGAGGTACGAACCTGGTGCGAAGTCTTGTGCAGCGTGACGAGTCACGGACCCTGGACCACTCAATGCGCGACTACACCACCAACCACCACGGCGTGAGACCAGAATCGTGGCAAGACTACGCCTCTACAGCGTTCGGACTCGCAATATCCCACCCGCCCTCCCTCGAAGACGACTTCATGGCGAGACTGAAGGCATACGCATGGTAGTGACCCGTCAGCGTTCCTTCTTTCGCCTCGCAGCCCTGGAACTTGGCGAGCCCCTGGCCTCCAACGACCACTCCCACTCACACATGCAGTCGTCTCCTGAGTATCTTCTCATTCGAGTACTACCATTCTATGTATTGACGCATTCAACGGAATAGACGTTCTCCTTCCTTACCTTACCCGTCACGCACAAGCACTAGAATGATATTACCTCACATTTGCTCTTCATGTTCTCGGGATCCGACGCACTGCGCTGGCGAACCCAAAGCTCCTATTCACAAAGAACTGACCAAGAACACAGACTCTATACTGTTAACGTTCACAAGTCCACCCGAACATGAATCGCTCAATGACACCCATTGGACAACCCATGGGTTGACGAACTTGATAAGATTGTGGAGGGCTCCACCGCCGTGCCGTATGGCTTACTTTCTACCCTTCTCATGCTCTTAAATTTCTTTTATGCTTCTGAATGATATTTCACGCAGTAGTGACCAGCGTCGCATGATCCTTACCCTCTCTCACACAACGCCTCAGCTGGAACCCCCCCCCCCTCCCATGCATTAGCTTTGGAGGCAGCAGACTAACATATAAATACCATGGAACCGAGGGTATAACAATTTACATTGGTAAACTTAGCCGAAGCACACTGTGTTTTCTCACGGCAGCGGCGGTGTAGAAATTGTGGTCATGATTGTGTCAGCAGAGTCCACGCTTTACCCACCCGAGCTCCCCACCAACCCCCCTCAAAGCGGAAGCAAGTCCCAGTTCTTCAATTGAAACACCTCTGCGCACTGTGATGGAAGACATTCCTATTATTTTCCCTGTCGGTCTCTGTTTGACAGTCATCACGGTCTTGTCAAGGCTGGTACAGTATCTCAAATTTCCGTAGTTCCATGACCTCATTGAAATCCATGGATCAATACCAGGGCCACAACTTACCGAACTCCGCTCGTCTAGAAAGTCGTCTGGTTGCTACGATAGCGTCATAGCGCGCTGAACAATGTGGGTATCGTGCAACGCATCTCCGAACTGCAATCCTTAAATACACGGTCAGCAGCACAATGCTCTCCCTATCCCCTAAGTACCTCTGCTCTGCGCCGTCTACTCTTCTGGTCATCTCTTCTGGTCGTTTGGAGGCATTTCTACAGGTATGTAGCGCGTATCTTCTGGTTAGGTTTGTATCTTAACATGATTACACAAACAGAACTTCAACGCCATGAATCACGTTTCTATCGGACACGAATTTAGTCCTGTCTACGAGCTTCCACCCGAGATCATGGAAGAAATATTCGTTCAGTGCCTTCCTGCCTTCCCTACACTCTCGCATGAGGTCGCACCCCTGCTCCTCTGCTCCGTTTGCTCTTCTTGGCGCAATGTCGCCTTGCATTCGTCCCGCCTATGGAGCAGGATATCCATCAACATGTCCGATTTGGTGTCTAAAGGTTCTCCGGGGTCGGATGGCGGGGAAGCCGTTTTTCTGGCGACAGAATTTCTCGAACGATCCAAGAACCGGCCTTTGTCAATTCAAATGACAGCTTCCTCGCCGGCCCTTTTCGACCACCCGGAATGGAAATTCCGCTTGGATCTTTTTTTGGGTCAATTTCACAACCGGATCCAGGACTTGAATATCTCGTCTTCATGGCTCAGCCACCTCCTGTATTCAATTTCTCCAGACAAGACATTTCCACAGTTGTCTAGTGTCACCGTCGCGTCGTCCAATGGCCCGTCATTTGACTCCCTTCCTACCCCTTTCACGGCCTTTTCCAACTCTGGATTCCTGAAAAGATTCACGTACAAAGCGTGCATATCCTATGAAACGGCCCTCAACCTTGTCGTTCCGTGGAGTCAACTCACACACATCACACTCACTGACGTCGATTATGCTTCGTGGAATTATATCTTCCTTCGTTGCACAAATCTACGATCGGGTACCTTCGTTGTCTCAGGGACCCCACAGCCATCACCGAAATCAACCCCCGAAATCATTTTCCCGTCCCTCGCACATCTATCCATACACAGCATCCAGACATCTAGGTCACCTCTCAGCCTCGAGGGCTACAGCTTCCCCAATCTCAAGAAGTTGAAACTCGGCTGGAATCATTCTCCCGGCTTTGACACGAGTTTCCTTTCTAGTATCAACAACTTGGAGTACCTGGCGATCTCGAGCCCCCAATGCCATTTCATCAACTTTGGCGAGGTTCTTTCGATTCTCAGCCTCACACCCTCTATCTCTGAACTTCACGTCTCCAACGACCACTGCAACAGCGAGCTGTTCGAAGCTCTTACCTATCATGCGCATCAGCAAAGACCATTGTTGCCCCATCTTCGAGCCTTGGCGGTCGAGACTTCGCATTGGAACTCTATGTGCGATGATGCGCCGATGTTTACTTCCTTAGAGAAGATGGTGGGCTCTCGGTGGTGGACGTTCCCGAATTCAAAGGTCAAGCGCCTGGAAATCTTACGCATGAGCACCCCGAAGCAGAATTTGGCTGGAGTTAATCAGGCTTTGCAGGCGCTCACGACCGCTGGTCTTTCTTTGCAATTGCATACGTCTGTCCCCGAAGATGGCAACGATGAGATCCTAAGATATAACTACAATTATTTCGCATATTGATGTCCAGGTCATGTCTCCTATTCTTATTATTCGGCACTACATCTCCGACGGAGCAAAATAGATACCCACATGCTTAGACTTCATATCAGTTTCAAATAGCTCATCAATCATAGCATATTTCACCCGTTTCGCGCCCAATAATGTGAGCAAACAGAATGCACGAGAACAACAAGTTTATGCATCATTATGCACCTTCCGAAACTGCGGAATGATACGATGCCCATCCTAGATCAACCTCGGAGCTCCTTCCAACCCGGGGCCGGAACAATATCGACTTGTTGCTCTTTGCTCGAAGAGATAATGGCCCTTTTAGTGAGTTCAAACTTGGAAAGTCGGGCGCCCGTTTGATCTACCGCAACTCTGATGAAGGCGTATTCCTTGATCATAGATAAGAATACATACTGAGAGCCCATAAGGAGACCAAAACTTCATTCTTTCCGCGGTGGTTTATGATTCCTTCGGGAATGGGATAACTAACTTGAGGACCATGTGTTGAGAGGAACCTTCAAATCAATGTTATCAATATATTCTGTCTGCAAACAGCCAAATTAACGGAGTGACTTGCCTTCCAAATTGCCAGCCGTTGACGTATATCAATACTCGATGTGGATGGGCTTTGTCGAGAGCAAAGTCAAACGAGAGAGGAATATCTGAACCGCGCGGGACGTTTAAGTTGAATGCTGTCCTGTATACAGTCACTCCCGCTGTGTTTCTTCCTTGAAGAGGCGAGCACGACTTGTTCCATGAGGAAGTGTCAAACCCCGGGAGATGGGCACCTATGACAACAGCTCAAGGCTAGATCATTTCAATACCTGACATGGCACGTACCAACGCGTTCAAACCACCAACCACCTTCATTATAAGGTCCACGGACATCATCTGGAGCGTGTTCACCGCCCACGTCTATGCAGCACTGTTAAGATCTGTTGAAATATCGAAACCGAACCACTTACTGCCAGCGAGTCGCCACTCTGTGAAGTCGTTGGCATCGTCACTGAGAAGGCGGTATCCCCGAATTCCTCGTGGAGTTTTGAACTCGTCATCAATATCATCTATCAACGCAGGACGCGTATGAGGAAGAGTTGTATACCGCTCATAATGGTTACCCACAGTCTTGGTTCATCCCCGTGGAGTCATGGATCACGGTGAGGACTACATGAAGAAGGCTGATGAATTGGAGCTCCAGAAATGTTGAGCTAGCATGTACCGTTATCGCCACCGCTCAGCATATCTTGAGCGAAGTTGAATGTGGGACGAAGAATATCAACGCCATCCTGACTATGGGATGTCCCCTCACCAGAGCCTAAGAAGTGACCATTGAGGAACGCCGAATAGCCAAACGAGAAGCCGCTAACAATGGTTAGAATCAGCGATACGCCCAAAGCTTCCTACTCCGGTAAACTTTACCCCTGAATTGCGAGCTCGACTCCACGTGCGGTGCCCTTGAAGTGTCCACGCCATACCCACTGGCCTGTGGCTAATCAGTAGATTGAGCGGTATGACGAGCGAATTCATACCGGCATGGAATCCATATCTTAGATTATGAAGTTAGCGAGGAAAGATGGACAAGACGTCGTAAACCAAGGCTCACTCGCCCGAGTAGAGAATGTTCTGCAGTGTGCCAGGTTGATCAGCCAGATCCTCCACTCGCAGGAAGGCGTGGATCCGTACCTTGCCAGAGAAGGGTTGCTGCGGCCGCTTCGTGATCGTCTTATTTGCAAGCACCCAGTCGCTATCATCATAGTCCAACGCCAACTCGGGCAAGGAGTCCGCGCAACTCCACTCCACGTCTGCCATACTCGGGACGTGGACTCCCTCCAGCTCCCCAGGAAACCTGATCACACCTCGCAAGCCGCCCAGCTCGCTTTTTGCAACCTCGATAGTTGCACCATTCCAGGTAACGGAGCGATACCTTGCCGGTGCGAATACATCAATTGTTGTCGTACCGTTGATATCTCCCTCGAAAGCCAAAGTTGAACCTTGAGAGGACACACTCCTAACAAGATAAGGACCACGAATAAGGACAGAAGGGACGTCCGGGGAGACATCGTAGCGGGAATGGTCTCCTTCATTCCCGATCTTGGGGGCCCAGAAGGCGGAAGCAGACTTCTTGTCGGCGACGAAGACGCGAGTATTACCGAAGCTGATGATGGAGAGGCCAGATACCCTTCCGGAGATCAGAACGTTCTGTGAACACGCGTACGACGTTTCAATAGCTGGCAAGGTAGATGGTCGTGATGGTTACCTTCTTCATAACACTGGCAGTAAGGGAATCAGAGCCTATATTCGACAATCGCGACACACTCCTTGCCGAGATGCTCAGCTCCAAATACTGTCCCTCCAACGCGTAGACGATGAGGTTGTCGATCTAGGCCGTCGTCAGTATAGGGCACGAATTTGGAGTTAGTCATTACATTATCAAAGGTCGCCCAAGTCATAACTTCGGCAGTCGAGTACACCAACTTGGAGCTCCCGAAGAAATACTCGGACACTAAAATCTTTGACTCTCTTCCCGCAAGAGTGATAGCGCCATTCCTTGGAACGGTGATTTCACCAAAATCCGTTGTATTAACACGGAGCTTGAAGTCGGTGTTGGTCGTCTTCTGATTCGTGACTTGGCGAACTATGTAAAAGTTGGTCCCGCGATGGGGAGAGTGAAGATGAGTCGTATAGACGTCAGGGGAGTCGCTGTAGGCGGTGCCGAGTCCTACGGTGCCGTTCCCAATGCGGCCAACAGTGAGATAATCCGGAGAGGCGTGGAGGAAATAGGCTTGGAGCTTGAGTTCATCGAGCTTGGGAGTGAGCGTTCTATCTTCACGAATAGCCTGTTAGACAAAGTTGGTACTGAGCTATGCCACCTCGACGCGAAACCACGTACTGCCCCATAACTGAGTAAATTGTTATTTAACGTTATCATTCGATTAGGAAACAGGTTACACGTACTCATAGCTGGAGTAGATTGTGTGAGTATGCATGTTCCCCCAGTTTGTGCCGCCTAGGAGGAATTGCGCCGCTGAGGGTGGATATGAATTGCATATAAAGCATTTTCCTACCATATGTCATATAAAGATTTTGGAGGGCAGCTCCAGCAGCATAGTTATTCTTTTGAGGTTATGAGCATTGAGAAGCACCCGGATAGGGACGCATCACACCTTGTAATATACCTATAGGACGATTTCTTTAGAAAGGAGCTTATGTATCGGAGAAGGTGCTCACGTTTGCAAATTGCTCGTTCATCAGTTGATAACAATTGTCGTATCCTGGCCCAGACCAATAAGAGAAAGCACCACCTGAATGGGATGTCAGTCACGTATAACACATCATACAACTCTGGGAGCATGCTGACCTTGCCATTCGAACAAAGCCAAAGGCTCAGCTGGATTCCACCTTTGATGTGACGTATCGGTCTCTGGTTATGGCCCCAGGGGTGAGGCCACACATGCAGCCAGCAATAATGGACTCACGTGTTGAAAGCTCGTTCCATTGTGTGGGCTTATCGCAATCAAACCCAAGAGGATATCTTCACGGATCGTCAGTGCTCATGAGTGTCGCAGAAGGAGCTTGGGTATACCCATCCCATCCGTATCTGTTGACTGTACTCAGAAACGCAGTATAAATCAAAGGTTACGCGGCACGTACAGATCAACCTTTCCAAGACCCTTCATTGCATATTGGCCACTCGCGTTTTTGTCGTTGTGGATTGTTGGAATTTTCGTGATTCCGTTTTCTCGCAGCGTGTCAATTATATCTTGCATGTGTTCATCAAGGCCCGGAATATGTTGTTGAGCCGTTGTCCCGTATTCGTTCTCGCTCTGGATGGCTATGGGAAATGCATGTCAGAACACAGCTGGTATTGAGAAAATGAGCACTGACCTATGACAGGCCCGTCCGGATACTGCATTAGAGATGGTGAGGACCAGTACCGGGTGTAGGAATGGCAACGTACTTGATACGGAGCGGTCTCCTCAGCAAAACCCTTCAGGCTAACGGGAACAGAAGAGCATGAGCAAAATCCCAGTGACTGTCAAGCCAAACCACATACTAGGGAAGCCATGCCTCCTTATAATCCGTTGCGTTTGTCCTTGCGAGGCCAGCAATATTTGTTACCCAGCCGGGGATGCCACCTTATGAGCAAACGAATGTAAGCTTCACCTCCATTTGGCCCAGGATATCTGCTCATTCACCTCCGGCAGTTTCAGCATTCACGTATGGTCTTGTTTCCGAATCAACAGCCTGAATCTACAATACAGGTGTAGACTCACCCAGGGCGCACAATCACAAGGATACCGACGTCTTTCGCAGTCTCATAGAATCGTTTGAGGTCGTTGTGCTGAGTGAATCTAACCTCTTCCGAGTTAGGAGCGGTTAAGCCCCAGTGCCCTATTCGAGAGCGACATATCAGTATAGTTGACGTTGATGGACCGAAGGATCCTCACAGTACACAGACACGCCATTGAACCCAGCACCCTAAGGGGCTTAAGATTTTCCTTATCATTTAAATTGCCTCTGACAATACAAACCTTGAACCTGACGGTATCGTCAACCTTCAGCCTAAAGATATAGAAAGTGGCACGGACTTCTGAAGCACATCTTTCCACAGCTCTGGTACCGGGAGTCGGAATGGGTGAAATTCGCCAGAGAAAAACATGATACGCTGAATTATTTTGAGCATCGCAGGGAAACGTAGGACTGATATGATGGGTTTACCTTTCCGTCAAGCAGGACCGAATGTTGATCGAAGGTCACAGATGCTGTTGACTGCCCGTTGTAGAAATTTGCTGATATGTATATTTATCCATTGTGTAAATCAATAGGTGTGTTAGAGGTGCAAGGACGTACGGGAGCCCGCAGGAAGAACATATTGGTCGCTATGATCTACCGTCGATTGCCGCTTCTGAATACTGATTGCCAGTGCAACAGCCAGGTAGGAAGCACAAAGCACAAACGCGAGAAGCCGCTTCATCCTGAAGTCCGCAATCTCGCACTCGCAAAAGGGTTGCTAGCGCGTGCTAGTCAACGTAGGCTTTTTATACTCACGACATTTTCAAAATGGCGGTGTTGATGCGGGTAGCGATGCAGGCTTCGCTCGCGTATGACAGAGGCTACGTGAGGCGGGATTGATCATGAGACGTGAAAAGAAGTCACGAGTCACAGGTGTTCCGTGCTTGCTTCGTGCTTACGGGCCGTCGGTGTGATGCACACTCAAGGGTCTCGCTGATCAGTGCGCGAAGGATCTAATGACGACCCGGGACACGTACACGCTGGGTCTCTCGAACACCGAAATTGATGAGTTATGACGATGTCCGAGAATGGCTGAGGCGCCGACTTCGAAACTCAAGGCGGGAATCGGTGCAAACCGCGGAGCCATCATATCAAAAAGTCGTTTAAAACACCGATGGGAACAAAGAACAGTCAATGATCAAAAGGTGGAGGTCGAAGCACAAACCCAAAGCTTCGCGTGGGAGTGAAGCGAACTAATCGATAATTGGAGGCTACTGTATATAGAGGTGGTCCGCGAGAGGCTACATATGAGTGGAGATCTTTGGTCTGTTCCAATCCGTACTAAACCTATTGGATGATGACGGTGACGTTCTTCGTTTCCAAAAATGGCGCAAGGCCTGCCTGTATATAGACGCATTGTTAGCTGCCCGAGGCTGGAGGCGGTGGCACTTACTCCAATAAGAGAAAAGTGTGCAACCCCTATTTGTGCTGGACCCTTCGGCAGGGCAGACGGCACAGTGACTGTGAAGTTTTGATGGGGTGGTTTTCGGGCATTGCTGGTGTCAAACTGAGGATTGTAACCGCCAGAGTAAAGGATTTGACCCATAATGTCGTCCGGAGACGCACACGGAGATGAGGCGCAGGATTGAATACCAATGACAACTGCAACTTCTTGCGCTGATGATAAAAAGTTCTACGAAGTTTTATCAAGGAAAATGCCACAAAAAAGTATGAGGGTGTACATACCGGACGATCAATTTCGACTACGGTCTGCTGACCAGCGCTGAGCGTTGCCTGGTCCAATGGAGAACCGATTGCAATACGCTGAGCATATGTGGCAGTAAGGCAAGCGAGCAAGGCGGCAATGATTCGCATTCTGAGAACTGGAGGATGACGAAACATTCGTTATAGGCCCAAGCTTATAAAGGATAGTGCAAGAGTAGGTAAAATTAGTACACCATGATGCAAACGCAAGGTATTGTTTCAGCGGACATTTCTCCCCGCTCTCCATGACCGGAACAACGAGTAGTGCGGAAAGTACAGCATTCTTTAGGGATAGAACGAATCGAAGCAGATAGATATTTGAGGGCACTCGGCGTCAGACAACGTTCAAGTTCGGTCTGGAACATTCGCAAGGCCGGGACCCAACTCAATCACCTGAATACTCGCACGAATGCTTGCTAGCGCCCATTTGGGATCGTCTCACTCCGCCCAAGCCGCGGTATGAATGCCATGATCCAACGTCCCCAAGTGTTTATCGATATCTCTCAGCTAAGTATAGTCCTCATCCTCAACTTCTCCTATCATCACCTGGTGCAGTCCTGTCATGTCTTGTACGTTAGTCGGCTTGTCTTCGCTGATAAGCATGTCATGTCATGGCGCAATCTCTACTTCTTAGCGCTCATTTCGAAACAGCCTATAAGCCCAGGACTCACAAGCCACTTCGCTTCCTCCTTTCTCCGCGATTATGACGGGGGTCCTTCCGAACCAGGCACCCCTCTCCCAAGTCGCCACAATCGGCGAGGCCGTCCTTGAGGACAGTTCCGGTCACCCTCCCCCCGAGAATGTCCTTGGGAATGAAGGGACGGACCCCATCTACACCGCTAAAGCGTCCATCCTCAATGATGCAATTCAAAAAGTGGGGATGGGGCGATATCAATGGTGAACTCATAGGTGTTTAACTTCAATCATAATCCTCTCTAACCCTTTTACAAGGGGCCTGGCCTTTGTTACAGGTTTCGGATGGCTCGCGTATGTCCGTTCTTTCAATTCCAAATGATCGTCTCTTACTGTCACCATCTAGGGATAACCTCTGGCCAGTAAGCTGTAATGCATGTAATGTTAGACCAAGTCTACTCACTAGAATCCAAGATTGTGACAGGTCTAATTTTACCTCCCGTCATCCAAGAATTTGATTTCGAGGGGCCGTTCCTGAAACTGGGTCAGAATATCGGGCTTCTCGTAGGTGCTGCTTTCTGGGGTATAGGGTCTGATGTCTGGGGGAGAAAGTACGTCCGGATCCGGCTTCAGCTGAAGAAACTAAAGTCACGTCTGGCCAGAATCTCTTTTAACATCACATTACTCATCACTGGAGTTTTCGCCACTGTCGCGGGGACTTCGAGTTCGTCCACCGCGCTCATCTCATTGGTGGCCGTGTGGTCAATCGGTGTCGGTGGGAACATACCTGTTGATTCGGCAATATTTTTAGGTGAGCTGACCACAGCCAACTATGAAACCCGCGAGTTATGTTCGGAGTAGAGTTCGTTCCGGCATCGCATCAGTACCTCCTAACAGTGCTTTCCATATGGTGGGCGTTCGGTCAACTGCTCGGAAGTCTCGTACGTACGCGTTTCAGGTGGTTGTTTCCACTCATCTCATAGACGTAGGTTGCCTGGCCGTTAATTGGCAACTATTCCTGCGAAGTCACAACTCCGCCGAGCTGTACCCGGGACTCGAACCGAGGATGGCGATATTTCTTGTTCACGATGGGTGGTCTCATGCTTGTGCTTTGGGCAATTCGTTTCTTCGCCTTCAACTTGTATGAAAGTCCCAAATTTTTGATGGGGAAAGGGCGAGATGAGCAAGCAGTGGCGACCGTTCATCAAGTGGCTAAGTATAACGGGAAAACGTCTTCACTATCTGCTGAAGACCTTAGAAGGGTGGAGAAGGAGAATGACGAGAAGTTTGATGAAAATACAGTGATGCACGTTCCCGCAGGTGAAGTTGTTCTTCGGCACTTGTCCAAATTCGACGGAAATCATATCAAACCTTTGTTCGCGACAAGAAGGATCGCAACCTCGACAACTCTTCTCGTCGTTTTATGGGGTGAGCCTATCCTCAGCCCCAGTTGGCCAGCACTCACAAATACCACCTCCCAGCTTTGATCGGCCTCGCGTTCCCTCTGTGCGCACCAGTATACCCCTTGTTCGACATACCGCCTAACTTCTAATATCCTGTAGATACAACTCGTTTGTTACGTACTTGTGAGTCTCTCTCTTGTACGACAAAGACTAAATACTGATCGCCCATCTAGTCTTGCAACCCGAGGCGCCGACTTTGGCGATGGCTCAATATATATCACGTACCGCAATGTAAGTCAATCTCTGTACTCGTCCTCCACTGCTGACATTTTACTTAGCAACTGATTTTGAGTGTTATTGGAGTACCTGGTGCAGTAATCGCCGGATATCTTGTCGAAGTGCCAGCCCTCGGAAGGCGGGGAACTCTGGCGATCTTTACATGTAAACATCCAATGTGGCTTACGCGCCGGGTCCTGATGTGCTTGTTTAGTCTTAACAGGTGCTTTCATCCTGGCATCTACCACGGCAAGAACATCGGATGCTCTCCTTGGCTGGAACTGTGCCTACAGCTTCACGAGTAACATCATGTATGGTGTATTGTACGCTCTGACACCCGAATTATTCCCTACGAAGGATAGAGGGACGGGAAACGCCTTGACGTCGTCCGCAAATAGGATATTCGGCGTAATGGTAGGTGGTATATACTATTGTAGGCTCATTGGGTGATTTCAACTTTGGCAGGCTCCGATCATTGCCCTGTACGCCGATCTGACGACGCTCATTCCGATCTTCATTTCTGGGGCTATCTTCATACTGGCAGGATTCATCACATTGCTCCTCCCGTTCGAGTCGCGTGGAAAGGCTTCCCTTTAGATGTGATGTACTACTGGAGAACACCCACCGTAAAGATGGACAGCCGAGAATGAGAAGCTTTGAGCAGGTGTATGCACCCACATGTATAAACTGGCACATACCACGTGTTTTCGTGAACCACGTTGATTGTAGTTTTAGCAAGGAGATAACTGGGAATAGTGAGGGATGACTCAGAGGCCTAAAGGACCAACCAGAAAGCATTTAATGGTGTGCGTAGTCGTCGACAATGAAAGTAGAGGATGGACGCTGAACCTGGTCATAGTGACAAGGAAATATCTATCGGTTTGGTGTCTGCAGTATAAGTGATGGATCGCTAGCCCTTCTCGAGGATTCCAATGAATCATACATTGCATGACGTGACGTGGGATCTGTGACAAGGAATGCGTCACTACGTACTGAACGCACTCCTTGAAATATGTTTTGCCACTTGGGTCTCAGGCAGACAGTTCCCCATGTTGTTAGACGTAGAGCCGTGTCCACATTGCCACAGCCTCCTTCTCTCCCGGTACTTGCGTCTATTGTTGTGGGCTTACCTATTGCACTGTGGACCTACAAGGTATACAACAGCCCTCGCTTTCCTCCTCACTGACGTCTCTTATTCATAGTGCCTCATGTTAGTTCTGTTTCAACGTCGCATCATTTACATGGGTAATTCCTAGTCACCCTGTGGTACTCATAGCTCACTCTCGCCTCCTCAGGGTATGCTCCTCTAGGTGCTCGTCAACAGCGTCTGGATAGCTCGCTGTCGCTGGCCTTCGACCACATCCGGTGCAGCGAAATCAGCTTGGAAGGGTCGGAGAGATCGAAACTTTCGGGGGTGCTTGTCCATCGAGCTGACCTCGCGGAAGAAGACATACAAGTGGTTCTGGTATATTTCCAAGGCTCGTGGTTTTCCAATTACAACACTTGTTGAGAGTAACTTTATCAATAGGTAACGCTGGAAACCCAGTCCAGCGCGTCCCCATTTTCAGTTATCTTTGCAAGTCAATATCACCCCATCATGGACCTAAAATCGCCGCTCTGGCTGTGGCGCCCCGTTCATACTGGAAATCGACCCCCCGACGGCCTACCCAAACCGGCATTGTCCAAGATTATGCTGACACACTGCAATATGCTCTTCAGAGGTTTCCAAGGGCTCATATCATTCTTTATGGTCATTCCCTTGGGGGTGCTGCGGCAATCTGTACCCTTGCTCAACTCCAGCAAGTCCACACTGACTCGCCCTCTATCCCCGGAACTGATCGGATTCGCGGCCTTGTCTTGGAAAATCCTTTCGCATCTATCCCTGCCATGGTTCGCGCTCTTTACCCTCAGAAATGGTTGCCTTATCACTATCTTGCTCCACTGGCATTCGATAAGTGGGATTCTCTAGCCGCTCTACGTAGCCATTGTGGTCAATCCACTGTACTCGGCAGAGTTTCTCGCGATATGCTGGTGTTACTCAGTGAACATGACGAGATAGTGCCGCCAGAGATGGGACGTGAAATCTTTCATCTTGCCACTAATGGTGGGCATGGTGTCGCAAGACGTGTCATGATTCCAAACGCTCTGCACGAAAATGCCTGGATGAAAAAGACTTGGATAGATGAGATGCAGAAGTACCTTGGACGCATCGCCTGAACCTATTTTTCCCTATTTTTCCTGTTTGTGTTGGATCACGTGCCTACGACATTTACACGGTTGTCTGTACCACATGTTCCCTATACACATTGACAATCTAACGCTTTGTATGTGTTGACTGGCCTTGAGCTCCAAGAATCACCGTCCTTATGTCACAATTCAAACCGCCGACTCCTTGACAGCGATGACAGGTTTGTGTTCTGAACGATTCAGGACTCTTCGGGGATTATAAGAATGGCCGTGCCCTGTGTCTGTGAATGGTCCCAAATACCAATGATGAGTCTCACATCGCTTTTCTTGCTTTGTTTCCCAGTGGCCGTCTTGGCTCAGCTCTTCCAGCCTGATACCGTGGCATTCAAAACCCCAGTTAACATTACCACAGGGCTCAGCGCTTCAGTCATCTTTTCCAACCTCACAAGTCCTCGTGGTATCACTTTCGACACACAGCAGAACTTACTTGTGGTGGAACGTGGTGTAGGGATATCAGCTCTCACACGCACGGTCTCCCCACTTTCTGGGTGGACCCGGTCTATTGTTGTCTCAAGTGATGCGTTCACCCACGGGATCCAGGTTGACGGCAACACACTCTATGTCAGCACCGCTTCTGATGTTCTGGTGTATAAATATGATCCTACCACCAAGAAGGCTTTGACCCCACCTTCGTGCCTCATTGCAGGCTTGCCAGCTGACGGAGGTGATGAGGCAATGTCCACCAGCCTTTTCAAGTTCTCTGACTCCCCTCTTTCCAGAATTGACGACACACACCCTCGAGCTCGAACGTGATGGAACAGGGGCCGCTATTGCTATTCTCGTTGGCTCAGGGCCTAAGACCAACATAGATATCACGGCTCGTGACCCCGCATCTGGTCGCTCCCAAATTCGTCGTTTCCTTCTGACTGTTCCTCACCCAGCCCCTCTACAATGGGGTGAAGGCGAAGTAGTGGCTTATGGTATCCGTAACCCCGCTGGCTTCACCTTCCCATCTGGAGATTCCCTCAGCCCCGTCAATATCAAAACTGTTCTCATCGTCGAAAACGGCGCTTCAATCGACAACGTAACAGGGCTTACGCCCGCCTTCACTAATGATAATCCGGCTGACGAAGTTGAGAGCCTTGTATACCCTTCCGCCGGAACCAATAGCCATCCTCCGTTTTATGGATTCCCTGACTGTAGCACTTTGTGGAATCCGAAAGCTGATCCCATTAACGTTCCCCAGTATACGAAACTTCCTCGTGGTGCGCAGTTCTCGCTTAATCTTCCTGCAACAATGCCGGATAACGCCAACGAGATACGTGATGATACATGGTGCCAGAACGTGACCAACAACCGCCCACCAGCCTTCAATTTCCAGGTAGCTTCGGTGTTCAAGTCCGCGTGAATCCTTCCCTGATGCTATACTTGCTTTGCAGGCTCACTCTGTTCCATTGGATATCAAGCAATATGAACCAGGGCCTACTGGCGTCCGAGGAGGTCTCCCAGCAGCCTGGGCTGAAGATATCTTTGTCTCCTTCCATGGTTCTTTCAATCGTTCTCCTCCCACTGGCTATGGGGTCGTTCGGTAAGTCCACTGCTTTTGGTAAAGAGTTCCTATCAACAGGACTCGTCTCTTCGCTAGCATCCAGTATCCATTTGATAATGTCACTGCTATGAACGCGTTGGGATACAGCTTCCTCATCCAAGCTGCTGACCTCTCCTCCTGCCCTGATTTGTGCATCAGACCGGTTGGTCTTGCATTTGGGAAAGACGATCGTCTCTATGTGAGCAGTGACACGACGGGCGAGGTAAACTACCAAAATTTACTTTCCATACATGCTTATTCACCTCTGTGTTCTAGATTTTTGTTATCGGAGCTGCGGTCTTCACAACCGATGCCTAACTGTTCGGATGTTCCGGAGAAGTCAACTAGTGTTAGGGTACATACCCTCAAATCTACATCGGATCTTAGGAGCGCCTATTTCGCGAAGTGATGGTGGAGTGTCAAAGATACTGAAATGTGATTCTATTGCCGATGATTCAGGAAAAGAGTCTATGCTATAACCAAAATAGTCCGTATACGAGTTGATATCACCCAACGTTGCGAAAACTAGAAAAAATAAGCACCATAATAAACAGGAAGAAAGAAAAATTTGATCTTGGAAGATATCGATGTGAGGACATGAGTGCGTGAAAAGTGGAGCAAGACAATATTTATAGTTGAGAAGCATGTGATAGAAGGCAAGAGTGGAATAACGCTGTTCATGGGTTCACCTTGTGGATTGCCAGCGGCCACAACGAGTTGGGGTTAAACCCATTGAGAGTGTTTGTGCCTAGAAATGAGGGTACGAATCATGAAGGAAATGATGGTGGAAATAGTCATAAGCGTCTTGGGGTTATAGTTGTTAACGAGGACCGGATGCATTTCAATGAATATCTCACCCCAGAAAATATAATTGGGCGCGCCCAGTGGAAATCGGAAGTTAGAAGAGCACCCTGTACTGGCCCGGACGCGAGTAAGCCAATACTCATAAAGGCATTCGCAACTCCAACGCGAGCTCTGAGGTTTAAAACCATCTCTATCACCATCACGAAGAGTAGATGCCAAGAAAAGAACTCACCCGACCTCGCTCGGGGATGAAGCAAGGGATACAAGGCCAGATACAGCCACTGCCAGCCCTGAAGCGTATTTCTGAGCGGTCTGTGTTGTCCACGAACTGTGAGAGGCACTCACATGCGCCGGAGAAAATCCCATATAGGCAGCTGACAACAACCAGACTTGCGGGACTCAGTCTATAATGAAGCGTGATTCAAATCAAAAGGAAGTGACCGAAAGAACGGATACCACATACGTTCCAAATATAGCCCAAATTGTCGCAGCTGTACCGAGAGTACATGGGATCAGGGTGTTCCATATACCGTAGCGATCTGCGAGCCAGGTGGCTCCTATTCGACCAATGATGCCCACACCGTTCAGAATGGCGAGCTTCAAAAGAGTGGGTCAGTGTAGTTACAGCAGTATCTGTGTTACTTACAGAATAAAATGACAAGGTATCACCAATATCGTGTTGTACGGCAAAGAGCTGCAGGTAGACACCTGCCAAAAAGTCAATTTATGCTGCGACCGTCATTGGAGGCACTGACTTGGGAAATAAATGCTAAGCAGTGAAACAGTTGCACTAATGTAAAGAGGATCGCTTAGTATGGTTTCAATGCCGGTTATGAGTAATCACGTACAGGAATAAGAAACACAAGTACACCGGGTCATGGAAAAAGGAAGCGATGTCTGTGGAACGAGAGTTCTGGGATACACGAGGAGGTCGTATCAAACTATTTCCGGCGGCGAGGCATCCGAGGGTGATGTATCCCGTAATTCGGACAGCTTCAGCAAAGCCCAGATTCGGGATGAGTTGACTGTCGGAGAGTTAGTGGAAGTCATAAAACGTATAGGACCTTTGTAATTACTTGAGTGCTAGAAGATTTCAGAATTGCCATATTAAAATGACATTTGACCAAGAACGCACCGATAGGAAAGACGAGCGCTCCTATGGAAATCCCCGTCAATGCAGTCCCGTACGCCAAGCTTCGCCTTCGTTTAAAATGGACACTGACAATGGCGGTCGAAGGAGTGAAAAGCAGTCCCGTTCCCAGGCCCATACCAAGGCCCTGGCTTAGGAAAATCTGCGAGGCGTGAACATACTGAGTTAACCTACCAAGCTGGGCGGACGCACTTGATAGTATTGACCTTCCTTGGCGAGTGACAGCATAAATAAACTAGGAACAGAGTTAGAGATAATTCAAAGGGGTTACGAGATAACACCCACGAAAAGACAAACAGTAGCGAACCACTTGCCACCAACAGTCGAGCGTACCCTGCGTCAAAGACCCGTCCTGCGAGTGGTCCCATGGCGAAGGGTAGAGCGAGTTGAAAGCTGCCCATCCACCTATAGGAGACGATTGATCAAATTCCCGTAAGACATCGAGAGAAGTTGAGTCATACGCGATGCTACTTGGACTGTGGCCGCTAAGAAAAACGCGCGTGTAATAATCTTTTTGAATGAGATTGAGGCAACTGCGACACGAGGACGGACAAACCTTCATACACGCCAAATGAATAAATGTAGCTGGATGAGGAATGAGAGTGAGTTGATCGTGGAGAGGGATACGGGGACGTACCCGAGTGTGCTGAACAGGATCAACCAACTGTAGCGAGAATGTTGGCATATAATCGAAGAATGAACTCGATACTTACGATCCAGCCACAGTCATCCATCCATCTAATCCTCCCTCTACGGTTGGCAAGTTGTGGTTGACGGGTCGTGTCTCCTGGACCACTATCACGTTTTCAACACTTTGCGATACTCCTTCATGTTTTTGCACGCCCTTCTCCGCGTCGAATGTGTGATTCTGTGACCCTAGCATGTATGAGAAAGTCGGAGTGGCGAGTGAAGAGGAAGGAGCCCAAGAGGGAAACGAGTGAGGTGGCTAGATTTATCATGTACTGGAAACATTGTGTCAGACAAGAAACGTACACTTCTGAGAAGCCTTGCGTGCGAGTTTCTAATTCTATCCCATTGATATCAAATGATACATGGATATCGTCTCCCCGGTGGAAGAAGAACGAGGGGGGCCCGGAGATGAATCTAGTTGGAGGACGTAGGGTGTTGAGTATGAGGTAGGAGTGTATGTTGGGCTTCATGTCGATGAGCTAGAGGGATAATGGTGGCCACACCCATGCCTAGCGGGTGGCGAGTCCGAGACTGCCAAACAGGAAGCAACAGGTTTATGCCCAGAAATATCCGCCGAGGTATTATTGGTGTCCCAGCGTCTCCTCGGCTTTAGAATCCACATGTCACGTATCTCCCGGAGTATTTCCCAGCTCATGCAACCCACGCTTTCCCTCTTTTTGGTAGACAACAAGTCCGTGCGCAGTTGTGCTAATGTTGGGATGCAGAGCAGTGCGTGTGACACAACCGCACAGGAAGCGACGTCAAGGCGAGTGTGACACACCAGGTTCCGTTGATCAGGCCTCAGGGCTGGGTTTCCAAGATAGGGGTATAGTTTGAAGCCCGATAGCCTGTCTAAGTCGTTGTGCGGGTGCGAAATACTAGGCTCAAGGGCAGCACAGCGGGGCTGAAGATGTACTGGTACCAAAAAAAAACCGTTCAAACGCCGCGACCATCACATAAGAAGAAAGAGATCTGCGGAGTTGCGTTTCCTGTAGTGGGTTCAAGAACAACGAGGTCTCGCTTCTAGCAATTAAGAAATGTCCTCAACGAGACGAGTCAGTGGTGCTCGAGGCGTTTTGAGGTCTGATTGATCCCGAAAGAGGGAAAGGGGTGGCGTGGCGTTTTGGAGTTGTATTGCTCAAACTAATCTTCTTGAGACAGGTAGTGTCGCAGATCCGAGGTGTATCTTAATGTATCTACATTAAGCCGGTCGGGATCTAGTGCGGTAGAAGGCAACGACTAACGGCATGAATGAAGCGGAAGAAGGTATAAATGAGGGCGGTATGATCCATTCTACTTTCCGCTGCGTTTTGTATCTGTGTTAGCACCTGTTTCATGCGCCGTTTGCTTGCAATAGCGTCCTTCTCCGTGGCCTTAGTAAAAGGGATGCCGAGGCTCAATGCGAGGAGCAACTGCAACGTTGATGGAGTCACTCATTGCTGTCAGGAAGTGACAAACACAGCCGACCCTCGGGCAGCCCAGATCCTGCAGACCATGGGACTCCCTGTTCCGGAGAGTCCAATGCTTGTGGGCAGCAACTGTAGCGAGGTGGGTGCGCAAGAAGGCAGCAACTGGTGAGTTCGTGTACTCGAAACGGGGTTGACTCATGCTCATGGCTGTGCAGTGTCGCTTCCCCTGTGTGCTGCAGTGGCAACGTGAAAAGTTCGTGGCATGAGAATAGAATTTGCGAATATGCTAATCGTTGAAGAACAGACCGTGTTGCGCTTGACTGCAGTCCTGTCAATGAGAACCGTGGATGAGATGTACATTGACCAATAATAGATGACTTATTTTCGAGGGAAAGTAGATAAGATAAGATAAGTTGCGGGTCCGCATTTCTCCGAGAGCGGAATTTGAACTGTTTGCGGTCTTGCTCGCTGCCATCCGCGTCTCCAAACACCCTCCCCTCATCACCATGAACGTCGCCCTTGTTTCCTCTGCCAGTCTCAGACACTCTGTTACTCGCTCCGCGCTCAGAAAACCTACTTCTGTGCGCTTTAACTCGACTTCGACTGAGAAAAAGGCCCAGGACACGCTTGCGAGTGCCCAGAAGGCCGCTGGCAAGGCTTGGGAGAGTGTTGTCCAGTTCCTCGGCCCGGCTGGTCAGAAAATTGGTAATCTCCTTGGCGGTGCGTCCTCACTTCATTGATCTCGTGCTGCTGCTGACCGTTCGCAGGCTACAAAGAGCCACTAGTATACAACTTTAGCGTTGCCCGTGAAGTTGCGAAACGTATTTACGTCGGCGAGGCTCTCCAACCCCCTTCTCTCTCTCAATTCGCCGAGGCTTATCGTCAGCTATGGTCTAACGCGACCCAGCCCGCGTACTGGCGCGGTCTTGTTCAGAGTGGTCAAGTCGCGCAGGTTGGCATTTACGGTCTCCAGGCATACGGTATCTTCAAGGTGCGCCATGTTCCTTTTTATATGACAGAACTTGTTTTCTCACTAGTCAATAGATTGGAGAAATTCTTGGTCGTAGGCAACTTATTGGCTACCCTGTGCACCATCACTAGAACGCCCTTGGTTTCTCTCAGACCCCGGAAAAACTACACCGTCAGGCGACCGTAGCAGCTATACACCATGTTACCCTTAGAAATAGAACGTGTGGCCTAATTTATCCTGCTCCTGCTGTGCACTGTGGTTACCTTGTGGGAGATATCAAGAACGTTGCCTGAGCAAAGAGCAAATTAGAGAAGTGGGAATACTGGGTCATGTACTTGAGTTAGGAGGACGTAAGGTCGAGGCAAGGCAAGCAACGCATTCCATCTCGGCTGGGCCCACCATGACGGTCTTATGTTCTCATTAACATTCTTCTTTCTGTCATCCGCGCACAAATGCGCGCCTAGAGCCAGGTCTGCACTTGAGCACGTTTTCGCTAACCCAAACTTTTAATCCTGACTGGAATACATAGAGCTGACCCATGTCACCAGTCGCGTATAATGGCACCGCCAGGACAAACTACAGTGTTGGAAGACTGATGTTTGTTGGCTTTCTTCTTCCACCTCGTCTTCATTGGCTCAGTCTCCGACTGCTATTGGACGATCCGCCCATGGGATGGAACAATTCCAGATAGACCAGGAAGAGACAGAGAGGTTGGTCGATCGTCGGTGCGCCGCTTTAACTCTCACTGAAGTCTGGACATGAGACGGATGCGGTGAGGGTGACGGCTTGCGAGCTAATTTGTTGCTTAATGAAAACCCATTTCCGAATATAAAGGGTTCTCCTAAGATTGTTGCGCCATATCTAAGATCCATTGTGGAAACCTGTGGAGCATTTGAGATCTCCCATACTCGACTCCCTATGGAGAAGCCAGCCAGGTCATGTCGCTATTATCTGGGGAATGTACGAGGATGCATCCGCCGTGACAAAGGTACGTCTGTCTCCACGTTTTGAGAGCAATGAGAAGGATAGCTGAGGCTTGTATAGGAATGGAAGACCTATCTTGTGGACTTCGATTTCGTATTTGAGCGGTCCAGCCCAGCATTCTCTCTCGATTCACCATACATCTTACCTACCCTTGTAGAGTACTGGAATGATAGTATGAGGCGGAAGAGGAGCATCAGCAAAAAGGCTGAAACTATGTATACTAAAAACAGGCAATATATACACTAAAATATACTAAATACCACAAAAGTCCATGTTTATGGAAGCTATTTTGCAAGGTACAAAAGGATTTGTGACCATACAATCATTCCAATTCGGTAGCATAAGAAAAGCATTCAAAAATGTTTGCAGTTATGCCATTGAAAACATTGCACATCCTTACATACTGCTTCGAATGTTTCATTTCACTACCAAACTCTATTTTATGTTGCATATACCATTCATAGATCAAATCGTAATAGTTTTTATGCCGTTTCCGCTGATGCAGTATGACAAAGTCACAATTACGCTACAGCTAGGTTGCTTTATGCTGCCTGCTCAATGTGTTCGACGTACCTTTGCTCGCCCTCGACCCTCCACGTGCATGGGAAAGACACAACCACACGGTGGTTCAGGATCAAGGGGCCTCCTTCAAGTCCCCGACCATTTTTCACCTCTGAACTCACACATCAAGCCTGTATCAGCCCTAAGAAAAGGCTACTATGATAGAAAACTCCACAGAAGTCCCAAACAACAAAAGAACAAATTTACACTCTTCGTGTACTACTGCAGTGTCGGCCAGACTATTTGTTATACATTTCAAAACAACTCGGGATCAAGCAACCTAGGTCTGACGTTGCAACCCCCACAACTGAACCAAATCAGGATCCACAGCTGGCATCAAAGCCTGCGCATGATAAGCCTCGGCTTCACGAATCAAAGAGTGCAGCTTGTGTCATACCTTCCCCGTGTTGTTGCGATTGAATGATAAAAACATGTCATGTTCCTCGAATACAGTCTTGAACCTAAAAGGTAGTCAGTACTTGATATCGGATAAAAGCTGGTAGTGGCCGACTTGTATTTGGAGCTATCCGGGTCTAGTTTTTCAACATTCCATACCACCGGGTAGTTATCGGTTGCTACAACCGTGCTTTTCTGCGTGGAAGGTCACAGACGTAAGCGCAAAAGAAGCAGAATACCACTCACTGCGGTACCATTTGTCCTTAAGACCTGATTGTCAAATCTGGAGTTATCAATGGCAATGGTGACGTGATTCTCGTCCAACCGAGTGACCATCCATTTCAATGGATGTTAAACGTGTTGATAGCCAAAGGAAAAGGAAATACCTTTTGAGGGGTCTCGGACGGGGCAGTAGAAATACGACCGTACTTGTTTTCAAGCAGGATATATCTCTTGTACCGTCAACCTTGATTGCGTATGTACCACTTGGAGGGGCGGCGGAGGTCATTGTGTGGAAGTGTAGTTGGCAAAGCGAAGGTGAATTGGGTACCTACTGATGGAATCCCACCATCTTATGCCATGGCAACACACCACTCGTCGGAGCCCACGGCAAGCAGCATTACCTGTGACCAGGGGGATAAGGCACTCGAGAAGCTGAGAACGACTGTTCACTGTGTGATTGTCCTATGTCCCGGAAGGTGATTCATTTCATATCCAATTTTAACCATATCAGGTGGGTCGGCTTTCTAGGATGGTATGGCAAGCAAAGTGACCCCAGTACTCCATGATAATCAACAGATAGCGGATGCTTCTCAGACGACGAATGCAATGCTGACTGTCGTACGTCCGGGAGGTGATCCATTTCACATCCAATTTTAACCACATCAGGCGGATCGACTTTCTAGGATGTATGACAAGCAAAGCGACCCCATTACTCCATGATAGTCAACAGATAGCGGATGCTTCTCAGACGGCGAATGGGATGCTGACTGTTGTACATCTGGAAGATGATATATTTCACACATCAAGTGGATCGACTTTCTAGGATGTATGACAAGCAAGGGGACCGCAGTACTCCCCGATATTCGACAGATAGCGGATGCTTCTCAGTGAAAGCTCGAACCCCTAACTCCTTGCTTCGTCCACCCATCTCAGACACTCTGTCGCTCGCTTTCCGCTCAGATAACCTACTTCTGTGCGCTTTAACTCGACTTTGACTGAGCAAAAGGCCCGGGACACGCTTGCGAGCGCCCAGAGGGCCGCAGGCAAGGCTTGGGAAAGCGTTGTCCAGTTCCTCGGCCCGGCTGGTCAGAAAATTGGTAGCCTCCTTGGCAGTGCGTCTTCACCTCTTTGACCCAATGTTCCCGCTGACCGTTCGCAGGCCACAAGGAACCCCTCGTATACAACTTTACTGTTGCCCGTGAAGTTGCGAAATGAATTTACGTCGGCGAGGCTCTTCAACCCCCTTCTCTTTCCCAATTCGCCGAGGCTTACCGTCAGCTATGGACTAAAGTGACCCAGACTGCGTACTGGCGCGGTCTTGTTCAGAGTGGTCAAGTCGCTCAGGTTGGCGTTTACAGTCTCCAGGCATATGGTATCTTCAAGGTGCGCCATGCTCCTCTTTTATACCACAAATCTTGTTTTCTCACTAGTTGACAGATTAGAGAAATTCTTGGTCGTAGGCAACTTATTGATTACCCTGTGCATCAACACTAGCACGCCCTTGGTTCCTTTCGGTCCCCGGAAAACCCGCACTGTCAACCGATCGTAGCAGTTCCCTATACACCATGTTACCCTTAGAAATAGAACGTGTGGCCTAATTTATCCTGCTTCTGCTGCGCACTTTGGTTATCTTGTGGGAGATGTCAAGATGTTGACCGAGCAAACAGCAAACTAGAGAAGTGGCGGGAATAACTGGGTCAAGTACTTGAGTTGGAAGGATGTAAGGTCGAGGCAAGGCGAGCAACGCGTTCCATCCCCCTAACCTACCATGACGGCCTTATGTTCTCGTTAAACATTTTTCTTTCTGTCATCTGCGCACAAATGCTCGCCTAGAGCCAGATCTGCCCTTGAGCACGTTTTCGCTAACATACACTTTTAATCCTGGCCGGAATTCCTGACCCATGTCACCAGTCGTCTACAATGGCGCCGCCAGAATAAACTACAGTGGCGAAAGACTTTTGTTTGTTGGCTTTCTCTTCATTGGCTCTGTCTTCGACCGGTATTTCGACGAGCCCGGTCGCCCATTGGATGGAACAATTTCAGATGGACCAGGCAGAGACAAAGGGGTTGGCCGATCGTCAGTGCGTCGCAATTACCTACGGGCAATTGACGAGTGCCACGATAGGCTTGCAGGTTCCCAAGATGGTCATGTCCCCACCGTGGTCCAAGAACTTGTTTGTCCGGGATTCTTTCGGGCCTCAAGCATCTGGACAGTGTTGCATAAGCTGGAACAACACAAGAAGTTGCATTTTCTAATCTGGTATCGGAGCGAGGAGGCCCTAGTACAAGTTGAAGAACAAAGAATAAAATTTGGAGAGTGCGACGAGAAGGATACTTGAGAGGTCTAGATGGTATCGGGAATGACCCAGAGCGTGGTGGCATCGTCGCGATTGACTGCACCTGGGATGTTAGAAGTTACATCCTCCTTTGTGACTTTGTCTGAACTCCATTTCACCACACTTGCCGCAGTCCAGCTGGTTCCAACGGGCGCTGTCAGCAAACTGAACCCTATCCTATAAACTGCTTCGCCTTGTCCCTCCCAAATAAAAGCAAAGCGAGAGAAATAGTGACTAAAGCCGATCATCCACCTAGTTTTACCGGAGTTGTCAGTGGATTTCCCTCCAATATGGTTAACACCAGCCCCGCTGACATTGGCGTAGCTGAGTAGGCTGAGCTTGCCGGGGCCCATGGTGGTGACGGTTACACATTTGTCTCCTATGAAGATAGCCATGTTGTGACGTTCTGTGATGACAAGGGATGCGTGAGTCGTGAGTATTCTGGTAGATGGGTAGAAACAGAAAGCGTACAGGGATTGTTGTGAATGGAGAGAAACTACTCCTACCAACTTGAGTCAACCCATCAGCAAATGGGTCCGGAGACCACAGCCGATTGTGAATGTTCACAAAGGTTAGGATCATGTGATCTTTTGTGGGTCAACAACGATTGGCCCATGTCACCGTCCCCACCATCTGAAATTCATTTCACTCTCCGCATCCCGACCGCAATAGCCGATGTTGCTCAGTAACTGGTTTTCAAAATCCAGGATGGGTGGGGGTTGGTTTATGAGAGGTTTGTCGATATGTTATAGATGGGCTGGGTAGAGACATCTTGGGGAATCATGGATCAGTGCGTGCTTCAACGGCTCAGAATCCAACACTTGACCGTTGACCGTTTTCCTCGTATTTCTAGGTGTTACCCTCCTGTCCTAAGTTGCTTATACCATCCTCCTAAACCTCTTTTTCACAAACTCCTGTGCGACTTCCCTCGGGTACTCTGAAGGCGTCGGCACAGACGGACTCAAGTTTTTCAACATCTGGCGCACCAACTTCCCTCGTAGGCCGCATCAGCCCACGGGATATGGGCTCTCGTGTCGTCCGCCAAGCCCTGAAGGACCTCAACTAGAAGGAGAAAAGGCCACTGAGGCACACGAACATGCAAATAAAACAGGCGAGGCGATGTGCAGAGGGTGATGGCTTCGGCTATGCAGATATCATCAAGTCCACCCAGGAATTGGAGGGCCTCACATATCGACCTCGGATGGTGGAGACATGCGAGGTCTACAAACTCGTGCTCGGTGGCGTTCATGCCGCAATCGGGGACCAGGCGCAGGATATCGTATGCAATGCTGCCGGCGCAACGCTCGGGACACTCAAGAACGACTCCCTAGAGGATTTCGACAATAAGTGCCAAGTCGAGGAAGTCCTTGTCCCATCTCTGGTGAACAATTTTCGCAGCTCCCCAATCTCTCAAAAAAGCTCGCTGACTACCGCAACGAAGACAAAGTCATGGCCGACCCCGACATGGAGCACAAAGACGCTGAGATCGACGAAGAAGTGGGTGTTTGGCGAGGGAGAACAGGAAGAGGAAGACGAGCGTTATGATATTCGTGATGAGTCGGAGGAAGAGGCAGAGGAAGAGGCTCCCACAGAGGAGGGAGCTGAGGAGGAGGGGCTCGCGATAGGAGGCGACATGGCCACAAGGTGCAGGAGGACAATACAGCTTCTGGGACCAATGCCAGGTATTCGAGATCTATCCAGAACCCATCACCGCCGCAGGCAAGGCATCTTCCATTTTGTTCATCCTCAGCTCCGAGTCGAGTCTGCCTGACTGCAAAAACCGGTTGATGGGGCTCTTCGACCATCAGAGCCACCACGTTATCCAAATTTTAGTCAAGAATTGCGATCCCATTGTTTGGTGCACGAAGCTCATGCGTAGCGGTGCTGGCGAACGTGTCAATGTTGGGGTGACGATGAGGGAGAAGGGTGTTGGTTGGATTTTGCGCGAGTTGGCTGGACACAAGCAAGCAAAAGCAGAACATGATGCCATGGATGTCGACGAGACGGAGCCTGAGATACCAAAGACTACTATCCTCGCCCCAGGTTCGACAGTGCAACCCAAACGCTTCCTGGACCTTGAGACTCTGGCGTGCCAGAAATGCAGACTGCCCTAAGGATCGTTCAAGCGTTCGAAGAAGGGGTATGAAAAGGTCCACGTCCCTGTGCCCAAGTCCAGACCCGTTGCCGACAACGGGCTCGTCCCTGTCTCATTTCTTCTGTTTGGGCACGGAGGGTTTTACTGTGTCCCACTTCAGCCTTATACGGAGCAGGCTCTTCCCCATTGCTTTCGACACCGACGAGTCCATCCTTCTTTGCGCTCCCACTGGTGCTGTAAAGGTATGTTAACCTACATCCATCATCTTTTCTGGACCCTAACATTTTACTAGATCAATGTCGCTATGCTCACCATCCTTAGTGGGCTCTCCGGGTGGTGCAATGAGGAAACCGGTGGATTCGAGCTCAATAACTTCAAGATCGTTTATATGGCTCTTATGAAGGCGTGAAATGGTCAGCAGCTTCTCGACTCGGCTCACAACCTTCGGCGTCAAAATTAATGAGCTTACCGGAGACGCTCAAATAGCCAAGCGGCAGATTGCTAAAGCCGAATTTATTGTCGCAACTTTCGAGAAGTGGGATGCTATTACCCGTGAATGTACCAATACCAGTTATACTAGCTTAGTCCGCCTCATCATCATTGCCGAAATCCATCTCCTCCATGACGAACATGGTCCTGTCCTCGAAGCCATCATTGCCCGTACTATCCGCGGCAGGGAACAGTCGCACGAGTATGTTCGTCTCATCGATCTCTCCGCCACACTCCTGATCTACCAGGACGTTGCCACTTTCCTCCACGTCGACGAGAGCAAGGGATCCTTTTACTTCGACGCGACATATTGTCCTCATTCCCTCCAGCAACAATTCGTCGGCGTCACGAAAAGGAGAGCGACAAAGGTATCGGGCCATGAACGAGGTTTGCGACAAGGTCCTCGACCAGGCCCAGAGGAACCAGACTCTAGTTTTCGTTCACTCTCGTAAGAAGACTGCGAAGATCGCCAAATTCCTCCGCGACATGGTCGTGGAAAAGGAGACTATTGCACAATCTGTCAAGCCCGAAGGCGCCACGCGTGAGACCCTTACTGCGGAATCGTCCAATGTGAAGGGTCCTAACCTTCGCGACCTCCTCCCGTTCGGTTTTGCCATCCATCACGCCGGTATGCCTCGCCCCAGCCGTTCACTCGTCGGCAACCTCTTTATGGATGGCTACGTTTGGGTGTCCGCCTTTATCGCCACGCTTGCATAGGGTGTCAACCTTCCTGCGCACACTGTTGTCATCAAGGGGGGTCAAATATAACACCCCGAAAACGGCCGTTGGGTTGAGATTTCCAGCCAAGGCGTGTTGCAGATGCTCGGGCCTGCAGGAAGACTGTAGAGTGATTCGTTTGGTGAGGGTGTGATCATCACGAATCATCAAGAGTTGCAGTATCATCTGAGTTTGTTGAACCAGGAGTTGCCGATTGAGAGCCAATTTGTGTTGAAGTTGGCGGACGCGGTGAATAAAAACAACGTGAGTGCTGAGACGGCGCGAGCACAACGGTGTTGGGGAATTCCCAACACAACCCGTTTCGTCTCTTATAGACTCTTCAGGTGCTCTACGTTAGCCGTTATCCGATTACAATCTGCTGATCGTCTCGTCGTTATTGGACGATGTACACTTGATAAGAGCGGGCACCTAGTCTATCCGACTTTCGGCGCATCTTGGGTAGAGGTCAAATGATTGACACTCGTTCCGTGGAATGTATTATAAATTATTACAAAGAAAATAATTTTACTTCAGAATACTAAGTTCGAGAAATAAGTGCGTGCCTACCAGCCGGGCACTTAAAGCAGAGCACCCAAAAAGTGCCCATCCACAGGGCACTGTGTTTAGGGGGCAGTGCAATAAAAAAGACAATGATGAGTACTGAGACTACTGGCACAACAGTGTCGAGGGGAAACCTCGACAACTGCCCGTTTCGTCTTATATAGACTCATCAGGCACTCTATGTAGCTCATTATCTGCTTAGATGGCTATCCATTGCGTCCAGCCAACTGGACGATGGTCTCGATAATCTATTGAGGGGACTAGCCTATCCAGCTTTCGTCCCGATGGACTTGGTGTCAAACTGATTGACACTCGGTACATGGACCATATTATAAATAGTAAATAACACTATTTTTCTACAAAATACTAAGTTTGAATAAAATAAGTGCACACTTACCACCGGTGCTCCATATTTTATGAAGCGCCCATTGAGCACCCATCTATAGGGTGTCTACTGACCGATGTGTGGGTAGACGCTATTGGTAGGTGCTGGCATGGGAGGGGGTTAGGGGGCGGTGCAATAAAAAGACAACGGTGAGTACCGAGACTACTGGCACAACAGTGTCGAGGGGAAACCTCAACGACTGCCTGTTTCGTCTTATATAGACTCATCAGGCGCTCTACATAGCTCATTATCTATCTAGACGGCTATCCATTGCGTCCAGCCAACTGGACAATGGTCTCGATAAAAATCGAGGGGACTATCCTATCTGGAATTCATCCCGATGGACTCGGCATCAATCTGATTGACGCTCGGTACATGGACCATATTATAAATAGACTATAAAAACTATTTCTTGCAAAATAGGGGTTATCAGGAGACTACTAGGGATTATAGTAGGGTTTTTAAAATAGGGATGGACAGGGACACATGATAGGGATGGGCAGGGATGCATGGTAGTAATGGGCAGGGATGCATGGTAGGGATGGGCAGGGATACATGGTAGGGATGGGCAGGATGCATGTAGGGATGGATAGAATATAGAGAAGGGATAGACAGGATGCATAGTAGGGATGGGTAGGATATACAGAAGGGATGGGCAGGGTGCATGGTAGGGATGAGCAGGATGCATGGCAGGGATGGGCAGGATACAGAGAAATGTACAGACTAGCAATAGACAGGATGTAAGATGTGGTGCAGAGGAGGGATGAGGAGGGTACAGAATACTCATGGGAAGGGTAATAGAGTAGGGATGAGCCAATTACACAGGAAGGATTGACATATGCACAATGTTGTCCTCAATGAAGTGTTGAATCACACACACAATGCCAATAATAACAGGAGTGTGGTAGCAAATCTCAGACTCAAACGATGTCATTGACTACACATGCTGTCTCCGAGGATGTACTTCAGTCAATGCTCTGTAGGTGTACTATGATCATCGAGAGAACCATGCACTCACAATGACGACAACGGTGGATCACGGACTGCTCATCCAAAGGCAAAATCAATTCATACACAAGAAAACAGTACATGACAGGAAGCTAAGCAGATACTAAAGGCGCACGAGATACAAGTGAATATTCTATGAATGAGGAGCAGCAACAAGAACGACAGCCAGGAAAGGTATAAGAAAAAAGCTAAAGTCCAAGAATGATCACCCAAGTGCTTGAGCGGAGAAGACAGGCGTTCAAGTCTCCTTCTTCTTTGCACGGACACCCTTCAACACAGACTTGGGAGGCACACTAGTGCTCCCCGATGATCGGGAAATGGTGGCTGACAATGGAACGGTGGAAACGGGTGAATTCTAAGGCTTTTTTCAATAAAGGTCAGGGTTATACCTACATTTGGGCTAGGTTTGGCCACATTTATGATTCCGCTGATCAATTATCATCGATTGGCGGGGTTTCTCACATACTACACCCCTACTTATACCCAAATATTGAGGTATCTATAACATGTATAAAGTTTGTAAGATATATTGGACTAGGGCTAGCCTTTCTGAACTAATATCTCCGCTAATCCACATATCTCAATCTGCGAGATCAACAAACAACCTCTTAATATGTACATCATGGCCTGCCAATCATCACAAGGCAAGTAGCAAACTATTAATACTAGTCTCTACATGACACACCACACATTGTATATCCCCTCTAATCCTGCCATGTTAATTGGCAGGCCCTCAGCTATCCACATACCTGGCATCACCCACAAGGTCTACTATGCCTCAAACATCCCACTAATTCTAAGGCTTTTTTCAATAAAGGTCAGGGTTATACCTACATTTGGGCTAGGTTTGGCCACATTTATGATTCCACTGATCAATTATCATCGATTGGTGGGGTTTCTCACATACTACACCCCTACTTATACCCAAATATTGAGGCATCTATAACATGTATAAAGTTTGTAAGATA
>JAEUWP010000274.1:0-58170 GCA_018524725.1 Podaxis mareebaensis | reverse complement strand
ACCAACTGATGTGAACAGTTACGGCTCCTTCGTTCTCAACACATCTCAGCCGGCTCAGTTTTGACTGGGACTAAAGTTTGATTTCTCCACAGACAGGACAACACTTTCGTATTCAGCACAAACTATGAGTACAATTCTTTTTCAAACATGCAGTCACGAGCGATGGCAAGCATTTCCGACGCGGCTCCAACAGACCGTGGTGCGCTTTCACTTGTACAGGCTATACAGATGTCAACCTAACTTCGACAATGCTCCCGAAAATTCAAACTTACTAGGCTACTGCAATACCAACAACGGTATCATGGTAGTCGCCATCGCCACCATCCTCAGCGTTAATCTGTATTGAGTGTTCTCACCATGTCCCCCAGTAGTTTACATAACACGGTGTACTCACCATCGCGAATGAGATGGCATTTTTAGTGCCAATTTGGAAGTCGTGCTAAACCATTGAAAAATGATCAGACTCTCAGTCAAGGATGCAATGAATCGCATTAGGCATACAGAGGTGTACTTCGGGTCGCTCTGCTTGAAGTCCTGATCACTGTCGCTCTTGTGGGAGCAGTAAACCGCGATACGGCGGTCCTCGCTCGATGGATTAATGCAAAGCACACTAGGGTCTTGGGCAGCACCCTGGGGCTGGACCAGTGAGATCACAAATCGCGACTGTTCAGAGGGGGCATCCCAAACAGCCTGGGGGTCTTCAACGAGGTTGTTCTTGTCGAGGAGGTAAGTGTTGAAGCGTTGCTTCCATGCCGCAGTGCGTTGCTAAAAATCCTAGACGTGAGGATATTGACACACTGAGTGGTTAGCTGACTAACTTACCCCAAAGATGATGCCGACAGTGTTTGCGGGAAGGTTGACAACGACAACCTTAGCTTCGCTAGGCCCATTCGCCTTGGAGAGGTCGATGGTGTCGAGGATAGGGCTCAATTTTTCAGAGGGCATATTGAGAATTAGAGAAGTGACTCTGAGGATACAGCGAGGGAAAGCAGCTGGTCTTATACCAACCTGAACTCTCCCCAGTGCCCTGTTATGGCCTAATGTAGTATGCATTTTCGAATCGCCAATGATTTAGGGTCCCCACCTCTTTCACGCTGAGCTCTTCCTGGACTATCCACGCTATCGATATCGTAGACTTTGGTCAATATGGAGCTTGAGGGTACGAGATATTCTTCCAAGATAGAACTTTGATCTCCAAGATAGGCTGTTCTCAGCAGCATGTCAAGTTTCAAAACGAGGGCTGTGATGAGTAAACGCCATGTTAAAAAAAGAAGTTTAGTACAGTACTTGGACGTTCGTGCTCGACTTCTCCTGGCCCATCCATGCCATCCACATGACATTGGCCAGTATGGGATTTGAGGGTACAAGACATTTTTGCAACCTAGAACTTGGATCTCCAAGACAGCGCATTCTCGACAGTCTGTCAAGTTGCAAGACAATGGATATGTCGCATTACAAAAGGAGTTTGGCACTAGGATAGAAAAAGCAAAGTCTGACGACCATCTGTGTCGTTTGGAGAAAGATTTGATTTTCTGCCATCCTCTAACATGTATTTGCGATTATCGTGAAACTGTTGCATTCTTAATTGAAACGATTGTATGCCTTGTCATGTATTCACGAACGTGGTCTTTTTTTATTTTTTATTCAACGATTTGCAATGGGGTGTTGGATCACAGTCCGCAGCCTCACGAACGTGGCCAAATGATTCTGCGTATTAGACCATGAACGTTGTATTCTGAAGGTGAATTAGACGCCATGAGGGCCTCTTTGTCTCTGCCCCATGACCTCCTACAGCATGTATTCTAGAAGACTCGACACCCAAGGCGTCCACTTCCGTTCATGCTTCACTCCCGACCTCATTAATCAATGTCACCCATATGACTTTGATCGGTGTGGATTTTGAGGGTACAAGTTAAATTTGTGGTTCGGAGCTTATGTTTCCAAGGTGGCTGTCACTGGAAGCTTTCGAAGTCGCCAACGAGCCGCCCTCTCGGGTGCCATGAACCTGGTTGAGAACAAGGTCAGGCGCTAGGATTGGGACAGCACTGGGGTGGGATCAGTAAACATCTATTTTCCGGAATCATGTGTTCCAGACCTCTGAACGTGTCGTAACCTTCAAATAGAGTGGTGCTTCTGTGACGGTTTACCTAGTCCCCGTGCATCAGGTGCCAGACCATCATGCCTCGATATGTTAATCCCAGTTAGAATTGGAGGCTCCTTGATTATGATAATGGTTCGATGTCAAGATGTTGCGCAAGGTCTCAGAAGATCCGCCCCGTTGGCCACTTAGATGAAGCAAGACCGAAGGTGAGAAGACTAGATGATGATCAAGCGGGATTATATCAGGAGTGATTGATTGCCACTCGAGTGAACGCCAGACGGTGCTACAAACACCTTGACCCCAAACGACATCGGATTTCCTGCCGCTGGATCCATGCATGAAGTGTATGTCATGTACACAGCTTCCAACCCACATGACTTGGTCATCGTTCATACTGGATTTGGACACTTGTGAGACCTGTGTCCCCGGATCTTGGAAGTGAACCACCATGCAAGTGGTCCATGATCCTCGGTTTTCAAGATTGAGCACCCCACCAAGGGGCTACCATGCTCACCTTTCATAAAACCTCTCCAAAAGTCTGAGCAACGTTGCGCCTACACGAAGTTCGCAGAATAATACTAAGGGGGGCACATAAATTGACTGCATAAAACCGCATGTGGCACCCAACCAACCACTGACACCCCTTGATGCCGTAGTAAATGGAAAGTTGTGCACGCTTCCGCCTCAACACCACCCCGAGACAGACCAACAAAGGAGCCAACAACGCCTTCCCTCCAGCACGCAACCTCTCCAACCTTTCAGACCTCCCAGAAACAACGTCAACCTCCCTCCCGCCGAAGCAAAGTACACCAGCTTTCAGAGCTCCCATCACAGCAAACAAGCCCGAGGGCATTCCGCACCCGAACCCTTAGCAGGTAGCGTGAAGCAAGTTGAATAATCAACGATCCGAAGCATGCATCGGAGGATTGTTTCATTCGGTTGACAACATGTGAATTGTCAGGTTCAGTCACTTCGTCAAGGTGTAAGATGCCAAAGAAGTGCAAGTGAGGATTGCGAGTGGATTACCGTCTATTGTATTGGATTGATGATAAATAGTATCTGGAGATGTGTTCAGGCTATTCGAAAGATCGTGATAGTTTCTGCGAGATGGGAGCACTATTTGAGGCGCTTGCATCACTGGCGGGAGGCATGTCATACGAGGACAGGCGACTATTACGATGTGGTTTATAGGCCAGTACGGTGGAAAAATCACATGGATGCGACGGGGGCACCAGTTCGTCTAGATACTCGGTGGGGTAGGTCGGACAGGCAGTCCCTCCAGCCCCTGTGTTTCCGGCGTTCTTTGTTTCTATGCACCACAGCGTGGGCCGATGATAATGTTTTGGCTGCGAGAGCTGAAGTTTGAACATACTTCCTGTTTGAAAAAAAAGCATCGGCTCGCTGCGTTTGGTTTCTTGGTGCAGTCTCGGGGACCTACAGTACGCAAATCCAAGATATAGGCCACCTCCCCCAGGAGCATAGTAGGGACTGGCCAATATCTCAGAGTGGTGATGACAAGAATGACGGTCTCAACCTGAGCTGGGGAGTCCTACCCAGTCATGGGATGCTTTATTATACAATCGTTGTTCCGAAGTTCTACCGAAACTTCGACAACTCTTAATTCAGAACAACGATTATACGAGTATAATAAAGCATCCCGCGACTGGGTAGGAGTCTGGGGAGTCACCTGGTACTGCCTCGGAGTGAATCTATCCGGCAAGGGCAATGTGATCATCTTCAATGGCAATAACTTCAGCGCTGTCCACAGTGAGAATGCATATTCATATGGCTTCGTAGAATCGAGTGACATACCTACAGTACCTGCACCCTGCATGATGATGTTGCTCTCAGAAATATCAAGACTGGAGATGTAATAAGGAAATCAGTGCCAGCTTGCGTTATACCGATGCTGTACACGAGCGAAAAACCCCGCCTTCAATGACTCGGGTCCTCCAGTACAATTTTGTGCCAACGCAGTGGAGCCGAAAGTCATCTTTGGATAACACCTCAAATCAAGTCACTATGACGAGGCCAAATACAAATAACAAAGACGAAGAGTATTCAAGTTGAGAACTCGAAAAACTAGCACCTCCGAGCATTGATGTCTCATAGATACACGACATGGGTTGTTCTCTTCCCACCTTAAAGCTAGCACGAGGTGCTTCGCGGGAAGATAGTAACAAGCCCGACAATGCTATTGAGACTATTCACAACGTTCGGAACGCTAAACACTGAGAACTACCCTCTCACGGCCATGATAACCATGGCCTACAATCAGCTAGACGTTACACAATTCCAATGTGTACAAGCCAGGAGAAGGGGAACGAAGCTAAGCAAGGACAAATAAGTGTGCGTTCCTACAAAGTGGAACAAGGACTTACCCATTCCAATAGGAGAGTTACTAACTCACACAGCTTATTGGATGTACCAAGAAAATCTCGGCTAATTTTGCGAGCGACCGAGCTATAGCACTGCCATTTGGCGTTTACCAACTTCAAGATGAAGAAAATCCACTTCTCTCCATTGGAAATGCAGAAACGGACTTCGGAGTGTCTTAGGTCATGGTCAAAGCCAAGTCATGAATGAGAATGCAACAGCCATCAGCGGCTTACTTGGTGCTTTTCGCCAAAACAATGGCTTGGCTAACGGCTTCTGGGACGAACGAGGCCAAAGAACTGCGGTCAGGGTTCTTACGCTTCGCTTCGACAAGGAAGAAGAAACATCTGGCAAGTTGAAACACAGTGTTACAGTCACGAAAGGCATCAGGTAAAAGGAGTCGGTCTACAAACACCATTTTTGGGAATGTGCACAGAGATACATATCGCAGCGCACCTTTGTAGTCTTTAACATCCTCGTACTGGATAACAGCGTAGTCGATACTGCCAGTCAAGAACAGTTCATATCCAGAGCGATAATTGGTGATATGCGCGCCATCAGCTGACGCAAGTGGCAGCTCCGGAAAAATGGCAACGTCCAACGGGGGGGCCGAGGCGATCCTTCGCAGTGATAGTAGAATGGCATCCAGAAGCATATGGGTGCCTGCTTCATACTGACAGAGGAACAGCATGAGTGACACATTACGTCTTGAAAGAAAGAATAGAGAAAAATAGAAACTTACGTTCATGTTGACACAGTCATAAATTTCAATGAGACGGCCAGTCAGGACTTGAATTTCGGTTGCTACTTTCGGTGGTGGGCTGCTGGCTAATGTCGCCAACACCGGTTCATTGATAATTAGGCGTCCATACTGCACACCGAGTTGCTGAAGCTCAGACATGGAAACCGTCGAAAAACTCATTTTCTAGGATGCTGTCAGTGATAGTATAGAGGGTGGGGCGGGATAAAAATGACGAACAGGCTTCTTGGCCTTGTTTAGAATATCCTCCAACGCCTTGATATGGTTCATGACTGCGTTCATCTCGCCTTCCGCTTCCTGGATGTTATACACTTCCTCCTTAAGGGCATAGAGACTGTATAACGCCATTTTCATTTTCGATAGATCGACACGGGTGTCTTGAAGACTGCATTTCAATTTGTGTTGACGGTCAGACATGTTGGACGGAGAAGCGATCAAATCGTTTCAGGCTCCAATTATATGCTCAGGGGCTCTCCTATGTCTGTAGATAGGGGAATCCCGCATGACATCATCCATGTATGGTAGTCGGCTGTAAGCACGGTCCAGGTTCACACCCCGCCCCGTCCGATTAAAAAAAAAAAAACAATGGAAGAATGAGCACGTACACGGTACCTGACAGCGAAGGTGGAATCCGCACATAGCTGTCGTGAAAACCCTTTATGCTTAAGGAAAAAGCATGCTGCAGGCAACAGGAGAAAACAAAAGAAAGTGGGGGAGTAGTAAAGCCGGTTACTGGTGGATCACATTACCGTTCTCATCGAGGCCACTCTCCCCTAAAAATCTGTCCAATGTTTCGTAGTCTGCTAGATGGCATCCCGCCAGCCATTCAGGGTCTAAAGGCTTTTCTATTGCAGCTTCGCCTGCGGCGTCTAGCTGAGGCTGTGGTGCCTTAGGGAAATGTCCTTCGGTATCTTCAACCCAGGAGTACACCAAGGAGACGTGGAATGTTTCCAGTGATCGCGCCTCGGGATCTCCAAGGTGACGGCGTGGTATTCGCTGTCTACTCTACGAACCAACGGTAGGGCTTGTCGAAACGCGACGTCATCTTTGTCGTGCGATGTTCCCCTTCGCCTTATACTCCTTTCGTCTATTTTCCATAGATGGCATCCCCACCCCGGAATCCACAAAGGAGCCGCCTCTACTCTTGTTCGCATGGAAAGCCTGTGTTATTTTGCTCTCCAACACGACATCTCTTGCAGAAGCTTCCTGCTGGGGAATGCGGCGTATCAACCCCTCATGCTTTTCCAGAGGTTCTCCCACGAGGGGGAGAGGGCATTATTCCCGAGAAGCATCCGAACCTGAGTTGGAATCCCGAGAATCCGGTTGATGCGTTGACCGTGTCCGATGATCATAGTGAAACGAACATGAGGCAAGGCTCTCTCATCCATCCTCTCTGTGAACGGCAGTCGTGGTATGGTAGGCACTGATTTAGTGTCTTGTTTGTTCGCTCACTGCCGCCATCTGGTTCAGGGTGGTACGCCGCTGAAAAGTTTGGCTTAATGTTTGCCATTTCGTGCAGAGATTTTCAAAATGCGCTGGTGAATTTATGTCTCTGTCAGACACGATTTCTAGGGCAGGCCGTTCTCAGTGTGCCAATTGTTGAAAAACAGTCTTGCGATGTCAGCTGCCGCCGCATCTTGTCTCGTTGGTACCAACCAGACACCATATGCTCGTGGCTAGCCAGTGCTTCGTTTCCAACTCCGACATGCTGAATCAAACATCTTTTTAGCGGGGGAGGATGTAAAGTTTGGGAGATGGTCAGCTATCGTGTACCGCATGACAACAACAGGGTCTGGATCTCCAGTTTGTTTTTGGGTTTCTACGGTCTTCACTGCCTGATAGTCTTGGAACGTTCCCCCACTTCGACTTGATACTGTCATTCATTCCCCCTCTCTACGGGATAGTGTTTATTATATCTGTTTCCAAGATGGACCGGGCGATATTCTCGAGGCCCAGGCATTGTGAATCTAGGTTAGGGTATTTAGGGGTGTTCTTTGATGCGTGGGCGGAAGAAATAAGAAATGGAGTATACGTGAGAAGATGCAAGGGATATGTGTTGAGCCATGACCACCACCAGCGACGACCTCACAGCTACTGTCCACAGTGCCCTCTCCGCCCTTGACTCCGTACACAAAGCCCAGTTTCTACTTGACACTGCGCTTGCTCTCATCGATGCTGGAAAGTGCGTGTTTCGACTTCTCTGAGGGGGAGGGCATATGGCTGATGCTGTTGCGTGTGTGCGTATGGGTAGGTATGGCGACGACGTCGAGCGATACCTTGAAGTGTATCTTAAGACTCCGAATTTGCCCAAAGCCAGTGTCGCCAAGGCTCTACTTGCGAGGGCCAATGCAAGAAAGGCATTTGGTGATCGTCTGTTAGCCCAGGCTCATCAAGGTTCGTCCTACTGATATAACTGACCGTTTGGCTGAATCAGTCACTTGAATGCAGATTTCCAAGCCGTATTACGGCTCGACCCATCCAACCGCGATGTCCAAGCTCACATTCGCCGACGTACGGTACGTCTAACTTCTCAAACCTTCCCATAATCCACTGACATTTACCTCCTAGCAAATCCGCTTTGCTCATGATCCCCCTTCGCACCGCGCTCCAGCCGAGGTCTGGTCCCGTATTGCAACCTACATTCCACGATACCACCTTCGTACCTGGCTTTCCCTTTCTTCTTTCCACCGTTCAATTGCCCTCCACCACATTTTCCACACCATCGACCTCTACTTTGGCGAAGACCAGCCTGAGAATGTGAACCGCTCCCTAGACATCTTCGACCGTGTCAAGCAAGATAAAGACTTTGCGCGGCGGGTGCGATGTTTAAGGGTTCATTGGGCGTACGAGGAGGGAGAGTTGTTGGACCTCATGGTGAGGGTTTTTAGGACGGCGTTACCTGAATTCTGTGGCTTGCGAGAGTTCGAGTGGATCGGGTATCCAGAATTGCGCGCAGATATGGTGCAGAACCTCCTTGGTTCTCACCCTCGACTCACTTCTCTGGGTTCCATCGGTTTCCACTTCGACGCATGCGGTATCTCGGCATTCAAAACCCTCAAAAAGCTCACACTTCGAGCAGAAGACGATGATGGATATGCAGATTGGTCTGAGATCACCACTGTGCTGAACAACAACGCTTCCACTCTCAAACACCTCATTCTCGGTGCGTACCTGCACAGACAACACTCCTGGGACGCAACCTTCCTGTCACCTACGATCCATAACCTGACACACCTCGACCTCGTCGACACAAGAATCAGCCATACCGTCCTTAGTCGAATTGCGCACGCGGCGGGTGGCGTGGGCGGAAGGTTGGAGAGTCTAACATTACATGGGATTTTAGAGGAGCCAGGGAAGGCAGCGGTTATATTCGGGAGCGACGAAGTCATAAATGGAGAGCACACTTTTCTACCCCGGCTCAAATCGTTCCGATTCCTGTTGGTCGGCCAGCCACAAGTTATAACCCCACCACCTCCTGCCACTCAGCCACCTCTACCTCCGACGCAACAACCGTACTATAACCCTTACCCGCCCCATCAGCCTCCCCCACCAAGTTCCCAAACGCCACCGCAGCAGCCGTACCCGCACCCACAAGAACACTATGACCCGACAATCCTTCATTTATACCAAACGATCACCCGCTTCCTCCGCGGAAGGACAAAGCTTCGGAAGCTGGACCTAGGGAGTTGTCCGTGGGACCTTGTAAGTCCTATCTTGCCTGGATTGACAGGGTTGAGGGTGTTGGGGGTCAGAATCGGTTGCTTGGCTAGGGGTTGTGCGACCACAAGTCTGGGAGGGGGCAATATGGGAGGGGTGGACTTAGGTGGATGCACATCTGAAATGGACGTGCTTGTGAAGAGTCTTCCGAGTGAGATGGGGGCACTGAGAATTGAAGTTGGGGTTTCTGAGTTACCTTTAGTACGTTGTCTGTCCTCTTGTTTTTGTCTGAACTTGGCTAACAGGGCGGCGAACAGCATATTTACGCTACACAGTTCCAGAAATTCACTTCCCTCTCTTTCCTCCACCTTCAACTACACACACCACAACCTGCGCACCATCCACCCGTACCGTCTACGGCACCTGGCGTGCAGCAATACCAGCCCCACAATACCCAACTGCACCCACATCCGCAGTATTACCCGTATCATCAGGGATCCGCACAACAGCCACAACAGCCACAACAACAACCTTCGTATCACCCGTTCCCCCCTCATCCGGCGTCGAGCCATCAACAACCTGCAGCTTCCGGTTCTGGTTCTGGAGGTGGCGGACCCCAACCCGGCACGCCAAAGAGACGAAACGGCCCCGGGTCTGGAACAGGAACAGTTGGGAAGAAGGATGGGGATCATGATGCTGAAGGTGATGAAGCTAACGCTGCTAGCGGTCCAGGTGGTGAAGCTGGTCCATCACAAACTCAAGGAACTACTCCAAGAGGGCCTGCACCCCAGGTATCTGTTCAACCATCGATGCCACCTCCACCACCCGTCTTCCCTCAGTCCACACATCACCATCACCAGCAATCAGCGCTCCTTTCACAACCACACACGTACCAGCATGGCCCTGTTCCACCGCATCAATACCTCCCTCCACCTCTACCTCCTCAGCCATTAAATACGCTTGAGAGTGCGAAGCATGTTGCAGCTACAGTGCCTAGTTTGGATTTCGTGGGGTGGAATGGAGAGTTATATGTAATCGTCCGGAACAGCACATCAAACACGCCCAAAACGAATCTGAACGCAGGTGCCAATCGGGTGAACAAAGTCGATACGGGCGTCGAAGCTATGCCTGGAACTTCACGTGCCAGTGCTAGCGCCTGTGCAAGTCCTGTAATGCACACCGACGGCGGTCCGAGTGCTTCTCCGACTGCAGCTGCCACCGCAATGGCTGGAAACGCCGGCGCAGGTGCCAATGCTACTACGACAACCCCTGCGCCGCCCACGCCAGCACCGGTACCGGCACCTACTCCCGTATCAGCTCCTCTAGCACCACCACAAGCCGTAACGGCGGCAGCAACAGTGGAATTGAAGGAACTCCCTTCGAGGCGGAGACTGGATTGTGGTAAAGGAGTGGATTTGGGAAGTGAAGATGCGGCGTGGTTGGAGAGGAAGGATGTGCCGATGGATTATGACATGCCTGTTACTGGCAATGAAACTGCTTGAGCAGAAGGAGTGGGATGGTCCGAGTCTGATGTGCTTTGATTATACCCGTATGAGATTCTGTTTCGTCTCTTTTTTTTGGATTGTGCGCTCGGATGTAATAGTAGTTCTCCGTTTGTTTTTTGGTTTGGTTTGCTTCCGGCTTCAGCTCTTAGTGCTTGCAATGTCGGACGTGTTTGAGTCTTGATAATTATGGCGAACCGGGACAAATGGATTGTTTTTTATGTGAAGCTACGGCCGGCGGTAGGACCCAGCTGTGAAACTGATTTGAAATGTCGGTGCAAGGTGAATTGTGGTATCGTAATGTAAAGGGCGGGAGAGCGCCAAAAGGCTGCGAGTCTGAGCCCACGGAGTGCTCTCAGATCCTCAAATTACTATAAAAGAGTTCAGATTTGGGTGATTCACAGCGGCCTCTAGGTGCGACGGATGCTGTCTATTCTTGACGAACGAGACAAATATACAGAGCATGGACATCTTATTGGGATTCCCCACAACCCATGACGTACACTTCCAAGTCACCCGATAACGTGCCATCGGTTATGACAGAATATGACATTCGAGAGGAACCTGCCTTCCTCGCCTTCGCGTGATATCCCAAAATGTCAAGCTTCGTATCATTTTTCAATTGGAACTAATACGAATCTTGATCGACTACACGGTCTATGAATACATCCATCGTGATCGCCCTCAGTCCTACTGAAACCATTTGATCCTCGAGGTCGTATACAAATGCACCAACCCAATCGGAATCATCCTCGAATCCACAATATCCAATCCCCCGAACCGCCTTGCAATATCCAGCCCATACGCCTCAACGATCCAGCCCTTATAGCTCTCCCCGATGAGTTTGCTCTTCGCGCGTGAAGTCATCGCCGAATTGATTACAGGCGGAATTTTCGCTTGGCGCGGTTTTTTTACGGTAACAAGACTGGTGTAGACTTGATGAATGTTGGAAGACGACGCTTCACAGTAGGCTGGGAAGGATGGGAAAACCGGCGGTGGGACGGGGGGTGTTTGAGCCAAAGCAGCTGCAATTTCCTGACGTTTTTCAGTCTCCCAGGTCTTCTTCGCCTGCTCGTACACGTCTTGCTCCTTCAACAACGCCTCTTTGATGGCAGCCGCCGCGTCGCCCGTCATACTCTCCCCCACGACCATAATATCAATCAACGGGTCAAGCAAAGCAAGACCGCCACTGGAGAGCGGGAAGTAGAAGTATCCACGGGGAAGGTCTCGCACGCCATAACGTGTGGCAAGCTCCTTTTCCAAGTACTCGATAACCCCACCGCCATTCTCATCCTCACCTTCTATGACCTCCTGCTGAATCCTCACTAAGGTTCGACTCACATCCTTCACATGCTGCCTTCCAAAAGACTCCGCTGGCCGCCCACCAAAATTCCTCACAAAGAACGCCATATACTTGTTATACACCCCAATCCACCCAAGCACACTCTTCGTAGTCTTCAACTGTCTCTTCAACTCTCCGATATGTTCATCAACCTGTTCTTGGTCGATCACGAACCGTGCCTCCCTTGGATCGAATTTCAAGAATCCCCAGCGGATGTCTCCCTCCGGTAGCTCCAAGTCTTCGAGAATTTCTGGTGGGGTTCTAACGCAGACGGAGCCGGTCTTGGACGTGTTAAAGGTGAGTCCGACGAGGGCTGCATACTTGTTCATCTCTTTCCACGCTAACTCGCATCGACGGGGGTTGGAATCCCAGAACCAGGTGTCATCATGGATTCTGTAGACGAATAGCCCATGCGCGCGTTGATTCACTGCGAAGTCCATACCAAAAAGCACAGCTTCTCCGAAGAATGCACTGAGGGCGTAGCTAATCGGTGTCCCCCGCACTCGAGTTCGTGCTTGGGGCTCCTTAGGGAAGCGGACAGGCATGCGGAGGAATGTGCGGAAGAACTCGAGCCACTCTTGCGGAACGCCGAAGAAGCGCAAGACGGTGATGATAGACTCGTGTGGGAGGGAGGGTCCGAACCAGTCCAAATCCGTGACCACCATAGTGTGTGAACTGTGTAAGCCGAGGTTGAGATGACACTCGGTGGAAATGATATTTAAGAGTCGTTGTTTAACATCCATGGCGCCCCCCGTGTAGTCCGATCCGGCATCATAAGCGGCCCCGTCGTAATTAGCTTGTGGACCGACCTTATCTGGAAGGATACCAGTGAGGAAGTAGGAATTCCGGTGGTTCTTCCGTTCATCATTGATGGTAACATTGTTGGCCTCAGAGGAGGCAACAGTGTCAGAAGTGGCGCTAGAGAGTCCCTCCCCTGGTGTGGCGAAGTTCCACGCATTAGACTGGAATATTACTCGCACGTCTTGCTTGAATTTTATTCCCCACATTACACCAACCCATTCGAGGAACAGCCCGTCGAGGACATCGGGATCCGTGAATGCGCGGTATTTTCCATGCAGCTGCCGACGCATGTCAACCATGATTCCATCGGCAGGCCACTTCCACGACGAAAGTCCACGCAGACGCATATTCACAACGTTGGCGACCTCTTCCAGCACAGTATTGTTATCGGTGAATTCACGAAGGGCGGCACGTTTGTCGGGGAGCATCAGGTCGGATGCAAGGAGCGATTCGACAGTCCAACGCATATCATCAGCTGTAATCGTGCGGTTGCGAAGATCCTTGCCAAAGGCGGCCATACCAGCCCTCATATCTTCCAACAAGGCTGAAGCGGCTTTAGTGGAGAACACATCGGTGAGGTACACCTCGAGTGCGGTGATGTCGATGTTTGTCGGCTCGAAGATTATAGACCGCAGGCGCGCAACCTGTTTATGCATTTCCTGCCTCCCTTCCTGCCTCACATCTTCCTCCAGACCCCTGTCTTGTTGAGGTAATGGGCCAGAAACGTCACTCCTGACCGTGACACTATCTCCACTCTCCAACCAATCCGTATAAAGCCTGCCACACAGTTTGGCAAACTCTAACTTCTTCTCGCCTTGTTCGATATGAGTTTCAAGAGTCTCAATCCATTCTTTAACGATGGTTCTGTCAAAAGTCGGATCAATCCTGACGCGGGCCAGCCAGATTCCCAGGTCATCGATGTTGATGCTTCCATTGATGTCGCGCGGATCATCTGGGGCGAGGTGGTTGATGATGGAGTGGTACAAGACGCTTAGGCGGTTGATAAGGGCGCGATTTTCATCAGTGCCAATTTGGGGGTGAGTGATGGTTGCGCCCAGAACTCGGGAGAATTCCTTATAGGCCTCGCGTTGTTTCTCGAGTTCGTCAAGTTTGGCAGTGGTGACGAACCCGAGGGTACGGCCATATGCAGCAGAGGTAGGCGGTTTGTCCGCAACACTGCACGATCATAGACTTTAGGCAGTGTGCGGAATGAAAAAGAGAAACACAGACCCGGAACGGGATTTGTGGGGTTTATAGCGCAGATGCGATGATGGGATTAAGCCGAAGGCATTTGGCCTTGACAGGGCACCACGACTGCGACCACGACCATGAAAGCCACCTCTCGTTTGAGGTTGGGCCGATGAGGATGAGGAAGAAGTCCATGGGCCGTCGCTGCTAGAGTCAGACATGTTTAACAATGAAACTTGTGATTCAGAGTGATGAATGCAATGCTAGGGGTTGGACGCAAGAAGATTGAGCCCCAATCAAAAGTCAGACGGAGAATATCTGGGTTTATCTAAAATGATTATCTTGGTTCAACCCCAAGAAGACGACACTCTTTCCTGACTTTGGCTTTACCTTCGGGACATCCGGCTGACCAATTGAGCCGAGTCAGTGCATGGGATCAACGCACAGACATAACGATCAACAATCCTAGCTTGCCCCAGGTGGAAGCGCTAGCCTCTCGCAAGCCCTAGCCCATTGCTAATACCTACCTGTTCAGGGTTCCTTCAGAAATCTAAAATGCTATCGCTTATGGCAGAATTGGCTATGATATCCGAGAAGAACCTTCCTTCCCGGCCTTCCGGTGAGACGCCGAAATGTTAAACCTCATATTATTTTTCAATTAGAACTAATACCAATATTTGACGCTACACAGCCTACGGATACATTCAATATAACCGCGGTGAGCCCTACTGATCCCACTTAATCCTCGAGGTCTTGTACAAATGCACCAACCCAATCGGAATCATCCTCGGATCCACAATATCCAAACTCCCAAACCGCCTTACCACGTCTCCCCCATATGCCTCAACCACCCAGCCCTTATAACTCTCCCTCCCAGCACCAATGAGCTCGCTCTTCGCACGTGAAGTCATCACCCAATTGATAACAGGCGAAATTCGCGCTGTGCGAGGTTTATTCGCCGTAGCGAGACCGATGTAGACTTGATGGATGTTGGGAGACGACATTTCACAGTAGGCTGTGAAGGGTAGGAAGATCGGTGGTGGGACGGGGGGTATTTTAATCAAAACAGCTGGAATTTCCTGACGTTTTTTAGCCTCCCAGGCCTTCTTCGCCTGCTCGTACACGCCTTGTTCCTTCACCAACGCCTCCTTGATGGCAGCCGCCGCGTCGCCCGTCATACTCTCCCCCATGATCATGATGTCAATCAACGGGTCACACAAAGCAAGACCGCCGCTGGAGAGCGGGAAGTAGAAGTAGCCACGGGGGAGGTCCTGTACGTCATAACGCGTGGCGAGCTCCTTTTCTAAGTGCTCGATAACTCCACCCCCCTTCTCTTGCTCGTCCTTCGTAATCTCCTGCTGAATCCTCACCAAAGTCCGACTTACATCCTTCACATGCTGCCTCCCAAAACATTCCGCTGGCCGCCCACCAAAGTTGCTCACAAAGAACGCCATATACTTGTTATACACGCTAATCCACCCAAGCACACTCTTCGTACTCTCTAACTGTCTCCTCAACTCTTTGATATGCTCATCCACCTGTTCCTGGTCAATCACGAACCGTGCCTCCCTTGGATCGAATTTCAAGAATCCCCAGCGGACGTCTCCCTCCGGTAGCTCCAAGTCTTCGAGAATTTCCGGTGGCGCTCTGACACAAGCAGAGCCAGTTTTGGACGTGTTGAATGTGAGCCCGGCGAGGGATGCATACTTGTTCATCTCTTTCCATGCTATTTCACATCGACGGGGTTCGGAATCCCAGAACCAGATATCGTCATGGATCCTATAGAGGAATAGCCCATGTGTATGGTGATTCACTGCGAAATCCATACCGAAAAGCACAGCTTCTCCGAAGAATGCACTGAGGGCGTAGCTGATCGGTGTCCCCCGCACTCGAATTTGTGCTTGGGGGTCTCCAGGGAAGCGGACAGGCATGCGTAGGAATGTGCGGAAGAACTCAAGCCAATCTTGCGGGACGCCGAAGAAGCGCAAGATGGTGATGATAGACTCGTGGGGGAGGGAGGGTCCGAACCAGTCTATATCTGTGCGCACGATCGTGTGCATGCCATGTAGACCGAGGTTGAGATAGCACTCGGTGGACATGATATTCAACAGCTGCTGTTCAATTTCTACCGTCGCATCTGCCATATCTCCCGTATCGTTCCCGGCAGCATCAGCGGGCTCGTCGTAGTGAGGTTTCAGGCTGACACTATCCGGGAGATGGCCAGTGAGGAAGTAGAGGTCCCGGAGACTTTTCTGCTCCCCGTAGATGGTGGTGTTATTGAAGTCATGGGAGCCGACAGTGTTAGAAGGGATGCTTATCGAAACAGTCCCAGGCATGGCGACCTTCCAGGCATCAGAGCGGAACACATCCCGCGCGTCTTGCTTGAACTTTATCCCCCACATTACGCCGACCCATTGGAGGAATAGAGCGTCGAGGATATCAGGATCCGTGAATGCCCGGTACTCGCCATGCAGATACCGACGCATATCGACGGTAATCCCCCCGGCAGGCCACCTCCACGACAAAAGTCCACGTAGACGCATGTTGACAACGTTGGCAACTTCTTCGAGCAAAGTGTTGTTATCGGTGAATTCACGAAGAGCGGCGCGTTTGTCGGGAGGCATCAGGTCAGATGCAAGGAGAGATTCGATGGTCCAATGCATATCATCAGCTGTAATTGTGCGGTTACGAAGATCTTTGCCAAAGGTAGCCATACCAGTCCTCATATCCTCCAATACAGCCCAAGCAGCATCACTAGAGAACATACCGTTGAGGTACGCCCTGAATGCGCCGGTGTCGATATTCGTCGGCTCGAGGATTATAGAGCGCAGACGCGCGATGTGGTCACGCATCTCCTGTCTCCCTTCCTGCTTCGCACCTTCCTCCTTCCCCGCTTCCTGCTGAGGAAATGGCCCAGAAATGTCACTTCTGATTGTAACAGCATCTCCGCTTTCCAACCAATCGGTGTAAAGCCTGCCACACAGTTTGGCAAACTCGAGCTTCATCTCGCCTTGTTTGATACGAGTCTCGAGAGTCTCAATCCATTCTTTTATAATGGTTTTGTCAAAGCTCGGGTCAGTCCTGACGCGGGCCAACCAGACACCCAGGTCATCAATGTTAATGTTTCCATTGATGACGCGCGAATCATCTGGAGCGAGGTGATTGATGACGGAATGGTACAGGACACTGAGGCGGTTGATAAGGGCACGATCTTCATCGGCGTCAGCCGGGGAATCAGTGGTGGTTGCGTCCAGGACTCGGGAGAATTCCTTATAAGCCTCGCGTTGTTTCTCGAGTTCGTCAAGTTTGGCATTGGTGACGAAGCCAAGGGTGCGGCCATATGCAGCAGAGATGGGCGGTTTGTCTGCAACGCTGCATGATCACAGACGTTAGTCAGAGTACGGAATGAGAAAAAAAGAAACACAAACCCAGAACGCGATCTATATGGTTGATAGCGCAACTGCGAATCAGGGATTGAGCCAAAACGATTGAAGCTTGATGTTGGCAGCGCACCTCCACCTCCACGACCACGACCACGAAATCCGCGCGCCCGTCCTCGGAAGCCACCTCTCGTTTGAGGTCGAATCGGTGAGGCAGAAGGCCATGGATCGTCGTTGTACCAGTCAGACATATTCGACAATCAAAGTTTGTGGATGAGTGGCAGCACAAGTTACTTGAGTGGTGGGCATAAGACGAATGAGTTCCCTCTTATACCAGGCGGAGGGATCGAGTCAACAGGCAGTCATTATGGTCGGTCCCGAAATTCGAACCCTTCATGTTGTGTCATGGGCGCTATTTGGTATCAATCCCCAGAACAAACAAGGGGGAAACCTCGGAGTCTGCAACAGTACAAAATCCCACTCTCACTAGAATATACACCAAACTTGACCTTAATGTACGATAGAGAATTTGTATGTGGTACTCCACTCAAAGTCCTTTCCGGGTCCATCTGATAAGTTTTATTAGCGACCGCTAATCCACTACATACAATGGCCAACTTACAGATCTGATCAACACCCCATTCGGGCGTATTAATAGCATCGACGTAGCCCTGTTGCTCAATCGCAACAGCAGCCCAGTGACCATACGTAAGCGTAGGACCACCATGGACGGCCTTACGAGGGGTATTCAGCCAGTAAGCGGTGTAGACCTGGACAGCAGGTTGGTTGGTGGAGATATCGAGCCTTTTCAGAAGCAGTTATATTAGGTCCCTGAAACACGGATGAACAGAGAGCGGAAACGTCATACCTGATACCAGACCTCCCGCTCCACAAGGAAAGTCCCAGCACGTCTGTTCTCATCGCGGTCATATCCAACAGTGATCATACCCCTAGCACCCTGATACGTCGAAGTGAGGTCATCACACTATGGCACAAGGGGGTCTGACGGCTCAAACAATAATGACTCACCGGAACCACAGAGGTTTGCTGTTTCATTCCACCTCGCACCAATCTGCTGCTCCTGTTTGAAATTGAAGATCGTTCCCGTAGTGTTGATGAAATCGCCATAAGGGATCGCGTTTCCGTCGAGATGAACGACGCGAGAAGCATCAAGCTGGAGATGGTGATCGAGAATGTCGTTGACGCCGTCTTGGAACGCGTCAAGGTTCCTAAGAATACGATTATTCTAGTTCATTCTGTACCCGAAAGGGGTGGAGATGGTTACGCACCAGTAGACGTGCTGCGTGGTCATAATAGGTGTCTACTCCTTGGCATGAGTCTCGTGTGCAAAAGAGCGAAGAGTAGCCACAAGCCTTCTCAGTCGCATAGGCGCCGTTGTTTCTCGAGTTCGTCGAGTTTGGCAGTGGTGACGAACCCGAGGGTGCGGCCGTATGCAGCAGAGGTAGGCGGTTTGTCCGCAACACTGCATGATCATAGGCTTTAGGCAGTGTATGGAATGAAAAAAAGAGAAAAACAAACCCGGAACGCGATTTATAGAGTTTATAGCGCAAATGCAATGATGGGATTAGGCCGAACGGGTTGGGCCTCGACAGCGCACCACGACCGCGACCACGACCATGGAAACCACCTCTCGTTTGAGGTTGGGCCGATGAGGAAGACGTCCATGGGTCGTTGCTGCTAGAGTCAGACATGTTTAACAATCAAAGTTGTGATTCAGAGTAAATGAATGCAATGCAAGGGGTTGGACGCAAGAAGATTGAGCCCCAATCAAAAGTCAGACGGAGAATATCTGAGTTTATCTGAAACGACTATCTTGATTCAATATTTCAACCCCAAGAAGACGCTCTTTCCTGGCTTTACCTTCGGGACGCCCGGCTGACTAATTGAGCCGGGTCAGTGCATGGGATCAGCGCACAGACAGACGATCAAGTCCTGCCCAGCTTGCTCCAGGTGGTAGCGCCGACCTCGAGCCGGCCCTATGTAGCCCATTGCTAATACCTACCTGTATGGTCCCATCAGAAACCTAAGTTAAGTAGACCAATTCTGTCGCACCTAGTCCATTCAGCCAGCTGTCCACTGTGATGTGTGAAATTTCTGAAATAATTAGAACCATTTACCCTACCTGTGGCTGAATATTTCATTGGTATATCCGAAGTTATCTAGTCCCAGTCTTCAGGTCATGTCAAATGGATGCAATTTATATCATTGGGATCATGCCGATGCTGCACAGGGCCTTTAATATCGTATGTATGAAAGTTAGCAGGATATTGATGAGTATGGGCATTTTGTTGAGATTTCACATACATACTTCGGACACCCGAAAAAATGCTATTGCTTATGACAGAATTGACTATGATATTCGAGAAGAAGCCTCCCTGCCTTCCGGCGATATTCCGGAATGTCAAACCCCATATCATTTTTCGATTGGAACCAATGCCAATGTTCGACCACTACACGACCTACGGATACATTTAGCGTAATCGCGGTGAGCCCTACTGATCCCACTTAATCCTCGAGGTCTTGTACAAATGCACCAACCCAATCGGAATCATCCTCGGATCCACAATATCCAATCCCCCAAACCGCCTAACCACATCTCGCCCATACGCCTCAACCACCCAACCCTTATAGCTCTCCCTCCCAGCCCCAATGAGCTCGCTCCTCACACGCGAAGTCATCGCCGAATTGATAACAGGCGGAATTTGCGCTGGGCGAGGTTTATTCACCGTAGCGAGACTGGTGTAGACTTGATGGATATTGAGAGACGACATTTCACAGTAGGCCGTGAAGGGTAGGAAGACAGGTGGCGGAACAGGTGCGAGACCAGGTGTCTGAGCCAAAGCAGCTGCAGTTTCCTGACGCTTTTGAACCTCCCAAGCCTTCTTCGCCTGCTCGTATACTTCTCGCTCCTTCAACAACGCATCCTGTAAGGAAGCTACCGCGTCGCACGTCATACTCTCCCCCATGACCATGACATCAATCAACGGGTCGCGCAAAGCAAGACCGCCACTGGAGAGCGGGAAGTAGAAGTATCCACGGGGAAGGTCCCGCACACCATAACGCGCAGCAAGTTCCTTTTCCAAGTGCTCGATAACCCCACTGTCGTTCCCTTTCTCGCCCTCCGTAACCTCCTGCTGAATCCTCACCAACGTCCGACTCACATCCTTTACATGCTGTCTCCCAAAACATTCCGCTGGCCGCCCACCAAAATTCCTCACAAAGAACGCCATATACTTGTTATACACCCCAATCCACCCAAGCACACTCTTCGTACTCTCCAACTGTCTCCTCAACTCTTTGATATGCTCATCCACCTGTTCTTGGCCAATCACGAACCGTGCCTCCCTTGGGTCGAATTTCAAGAATCCCCAGCGGACGTCTCCCTCCGGCAGCTCCAGGTCTTGGAGGATTTCTGGTGGGGCTTTAACGCAGGCAGAGCCGGTTTTAGACGCGTTGAACGTGAGCCCAACGAGAGATGCATACTTGTTCATCTCTTTCCATGCTATTTCGCACCGACGGGGGTTGGAATCCCAGAACCAGATGTCATCATGGATCCTATAGAGGAATAGCCCATGTGCACGTTGATTCACTGCGAAATCCATACCGAAAAGCACAGCTTCTCCGAAGAATGCACTGAGGGCGTAGCTGATCGGTGTCCCCCGCACTCGAATTTGTGCTTGGGAGTCTCCAGGGAAGCGGACAGGCATGCGTAGGAATGTGCGGAAGAACTCAAGCCATTCTTGCGGGACGCCGAAGAAACGCAAGATGGTGATGATAGATTCATGTGGGAGGGAGGGTCCGAACCAGCCCAAATCCGTGCGCACGATCGTGTGTGCGCCATGTAGACTGAGGTTGAGATAACACTCGGTAGACATGATATTCAACAGCTGCTGTTTAATTTCTACCGTCGCATCTGCTGCACCACCGATATCGTCCCCAGCGGCATCAGTGGGCTCATCATAGTGAGGTTTCGGGCTGACGTTATCCGGGAGATGGCCAGTGAGGAAGTAGAGGTTCTGGAGGCTTTTCCGCTCGCCATTGATGGTGGTGTTATCGAAGTCATGTGAGGTGACAGTGTCTGAAGTGACGCTAGTCGAAACGCTCCCGGGTATGGCGACCTTCCAGGCATCAGAGCGGAACACGTCCCGCGCGTCTTGCTTGAACTTTATCCCCCACATTACGCCGACCCATTGGAGGAACAGAGCGTCGAGGATATCAGGATCCGTGAATGCCCGGTACTTGCCATGCAGATACCGACGCATGTCGACCGTAATTCCTCCGACAGGCCACTTCCACGACAAAAGTCCACGTAGACGCATGTTGACAACGTTGGCGACCTCTTCCAGCACAGTGTTGTTATCGGTGAATTCACGAAGGGCGGCACGTTTGTCGGGGAGCATCAGATCGGATGCAAGGAGGGATTCGACAGTCCAACGCATATCATCAGCCGTAATCGTGCGGTTGCGAAGATCCTTGCCAAAGGTGGCCATACCAGCCCTCATATCCTCCAATACAGCCGAAGCGGCTTTAGTAGAGAAAATATCGGTGAGGTAAGCCTCGAGTGGGCTGGTATCGGTGTTCGTCGGCTCGAAGATTATAGATCGCAGACGCGCGACCTGTTCATGCATCTCCTGCCTGCCTTGCTGCTTCTCATCTTCCTCCACCCCTGTGTCCTGTTGAGGCAGCAGCCCAGAAATGTCACTTCTGATTGTAACAGCATCTCCACTCTCTAACCAATCGGTGTAAATCCTGCCACACAGTTTGGCAAACTCGAGCTTCATCTCGCCTTGTTTGATATGAGTCTCGAGGGCCTCAATCCATTCTTTTATGATGGTTTTATCAAAGCTCGGGTCGGTCCTGACGCGGGCCAGCCAAACCCCGAGGTCGTCGATGTTGATGCTTCCATTGATGATGCGCGGATCATCTGGGGCAAGGTGGTTGATGACGGAATGATAGAGGACACTGAGGCGATTAATAAGGGCACGATTCTCATCGGTGTCAGTCGGGGAGTCAGTGACGGTTGTGTTCAGGACCTGGGAGAATTCCTTATAGGTCGTGCGTCGTTTCTCGAGCTCGTCAAGTTTGGCAGTGGTGACGAAACCGAGGGTGCGGCCATATGCAGCAGAGGTAGGCGGTTTATCCGCAACACTGCATGATCAGACGTTAGTCAGAGTACGGAATGAGAAAAAAAGAAACACAAACCCAGAACGCGATCTATATGGTTGATAGCGCAACTGCGAATCAGGGATTGAGCCAAAACGATTGAAGCTTGATGTTGGCAGCGCACCTCCACGCCCACGTCCACGACCACGAAATCCGCGCGCTCGTCCTCGGAAGCCACCTCTCGTTTGAGGTTGAGTCGGTGAGGCAGAAAGCCATGGGTCGTCGTTGTCCCAGCCAGACATGTTCAACAATCAGAGTTTGTGGTTCAGAGTGATGAGTGGCAGCACAAGTTACTTGAGTGGTGGGTGTAAGACGAGTGTGCTCCCTCTTATAAGTACCAGGCTAGAGATATCGAGTCAGCAGGCAGTCATTGTTGCCGGTCCCGAAATTCGAACCATGATGTTGTGTCATGGGCGCTGTTTGGTATCGATCTCCAGAACAAACAGGAGGGACATCTCGGAGTCTGCAACAATACAAAATCCCATTTTCACTAGATGATACACCAAACTTGACCTTAATGTACGATAGAGAATTTGTATGTGGTACTCCACTCAAAGTCCTTTCCGGGTCCATCTGATAAGTTTTATTAGCAACCGCTAATCCACTACATACAGTGGCCAACTTACAGATCTGATCAACACCCCATTCGGGCGTATTAATAGCATCGACGTAGCCCTGTTGCTCAATCGCAACAGCAGCCCAGTGACCATACGTGAGCGTAGGACCACCATGGACGGCCTTACGAGGGGTATTCAGCCAGTAAGCGGTGTAGACCTGGACAGCGGGTTGGTTGGTGGAGATATCAAGCCTTTTCCGAGGCAGTTACATTCAGTCATTGGAAACCAGATGGACGGGAGGCGGAAAGCTCGAACCTAATACCAGACTTCTCGCTCCATAAGGAGGTCCCAGCCTGCCTGTTCTCATCGTGGTCATATATCCAGCAGTGATCGTACCCCTGGCACCCTGATACGCCGAAATTAAATCATCACCCAATGTCACAAGGGTCTGACGGCCCAAACGAAAAGTTGACTCACCAGAACCACATAGATTTGCTGTTTCGTTCCACCTCGCACCAATCTGCTGCTCCTGTTTGAAATTGAAGATCGTTCCCGTAGTGTTGATGAAATCGCCATAAGGGATCGCGTTTCCGTCGAGATGAACGACGCGAGAAGCATCAAGCTGGAGATGGTGATCGAGAATGTCGTTGACGCCGTCTTGGAACGCGTCAAGGTTCCTATCGTACGATCATGCTAGTTTACTCAGTACCCAAAGGGGATGGAGATGGTTACGCACCAGTAGACATGCTGCGTCGTCATAATGGGAGTCTACTCCTTGGCATGAGTCTCATATGTAAAAGAGCGAAAAGTAGCTACCAACCTTCTCAGTTGCATAGGCGCGAACGCTGGACTTGAGGACACCGCCGTTGAAGACTGAGTGAGTGGCCTACAACCAAAACTCTATCAATTTCCAGCAGCCCAGAATGAAGGATGTAACTTACATATGCGGTTACAGCTCCTGGGAAGCCTTCGCCTGGGTTGTCAACCAGCTTGTAGGTAACACTGCTAGGGGTGCGCGACCAAAGAGTCCAGTTCTGGCGATCCCAGCCATAGATGCTGCTGTGCAGGGTGACCTTGTGGAAGGAAGTTCAGGAACGGATTTTTCGATGAACCGAAGGACGCTTACTTGGCCTGCGGAACGAGGAGTGAGATGGAGTTACGGTGTGAAGGCGAGGTTGCCGGAACGTACCATCATGATCGTTTGTAGGGATTTGATAAACGTTAGGGCCAGGGGGCTGAGCGTCCTTGGTGATAGGAATAGAGAAGGTGCCTAGGTGATCGGATACATGTCAACCTTTCTCGTTGCAGAGGCGGTGAGATGACATCGAACCATTCTTGATACGGTTGGCGTATCTTCCAACAATGGCGTTGAAGACGGGGTGGTCAGGGTCCGTTAACAGCTTAGACTGCAACGAGGAACTCAACGACCAGAGAGAGAAGTGTAACCAAAAGGCGACAAACATTATCATCATAGCCCAAAACGACGTCGCGAGCCTGTCCATTCTTGTCTTTCACCCAGAGTTCGGTCAAAGTTGCACCAAGAGAGACAAATTTCGCTGAAATAGAACCATCGGGGGCCTTCACTTCGGTCAAATCGAATGGCTGAACACGGGCGGAGTTGTCAGTATTCTCTGCCAGTATGAAGCAAAAAGCCCGGGGCCACTTACCCATTGTGCCGGTGTCGCAGCAGCAGCGACAAAGCCAATGCTGGCCAAAAAATATCCCAATTGAGCGAAAGTCTTCATTATACCCAAGTTCGTCCCACCAGGCGCGGTAAACAACAGGGGAGACCAAATACCCCCACGACTTGACTTCAACACTATTTAAATCATCCGAACTGGGCAAACACCGCACTATTGCGCAAACGAAAGGAAGTCAGGAAGTAAGCAAACCTTCATTGATGTTACTCCTTCGCACCCGTTATTACTCCAAATAACGATCAGATGACGCATTTTTGTCTGCATTTTGGACTACCCGGACCTCAGGGGTCTGGAGGTAACAGCGAAAAGGCCGTGGGGGCGTCTGATTTCCCCGCACTTGTGGTGAGAACTATGATGGAGTTCTGATCACCGATGTCCACGAGATCGTGGATCCACGTTTCTTTCTTGTTGGTAACCCGCTTGCTCGGAGAAACGCATGAAGTGGCACAGAAATTGAACGGCCTGACGGGCATTTGTCGGCTCGACCCATTTAATTTGGGAGCTGACGGGAATAAGAGTTGCGGATGAACTGTGAACCCAAGCGTACCCTGAATACCAATAAGAATAGCTTACAACAAGAGTTGTCCATGTAACTACCTAGCAAAGGCTTCCGCACTTAGTTCAAGGCCGTGGCCAAACAGGATGTTTAGAGTTGTTCACCTCGGGAATACTTACGACGGCATCAGTTGATAAATATTAAGGGCGAGCTTCCATGCTTCTCGGCGCTGATGGCACCATATGGATGGAGTGTTTCCAGAATGTGGGCAAATGCAGCGAGACACGTAGTGAAGTTTGAACATAACGTTGAGCACTGAAGTACTGAAGGGGCATCTTCAGTTTGGAAGTGTTCGCTTGGCACGTGTGGATTCTCACGGGAAGCTTTCCATCCTTGTGTGTGAAGCCAGGTCCCCTTCCCCGCGGTGACTATCGACCGTCCGTCGTCGATCATCCTGGAATATCCTCTTAATATGTTTGAGAATGCCAATCAAGTCGTTATCCATGACGGAATTTTCACAAACATACAAACGCATCACCATGGAGAAAGTGGTATGTCTTTCTGGTAGTTATAATATCGTCGGGCATTGATAAGAGGCTGGTTAGGCTTAAAAACTCTCTTTGATGCATCCATTCCCGCCGCGACTCACGATTCCTCAGCCCGCGACCCACCACCACGTTGCTTGCCAGGGACCCGCGAGCAATACATATCTGAGATAACCTTGTGGGCTCGACAGATAAATCGCCGCTTTCCAGTGGTATGGGTCAACGGACCTTTAGGAGTTGGGAAATCCGCAGTTGCCCAGACCTGTGCCGAAAGACTGGAGAAAGAATCCCTTGGTGCCGCATTCTTCTTCTCTCGACCTAACGAGCGAGATGACCCTCAAGGATTCTTCACCACCATCGCCTCCCAACTCACCACTCACTGCCGACCCTATGCGGACCTCTTGGAGGCCAAAATCCGCAGCAATCCCTCCTTGATCTCGAAATCTCTTGGCGTACAGTTCCGTGAACTGATCGCTGTGCCTTTTCAAGAGCTCCGAGCGCAAGGGATGGATATCGAAAATGAGAGGCTAATAATTATCGATGGTCTCGATGAATGTAACTCTGACAATGCTCAGTGCGATATCATCCGAATCATCCTCTCATCAGCAACATCACGCACACTGCCCTTCTGCTGGGCAGTTTTCAGCCGACCGGAACCTCATATCGAGTCCGCGTTTTCGACCCTGGATCCCGCATCTACATTATGTTGGAGAATTACCCTGCCCGTCTCCGGTGCAAGCGCAATGGAGGACATCGGACTGTATCTCAGGAATGGGTTCCGTAACATTCGGAATCAGACTGATCCCAACTGGCCGTCAGATGAAGAAATCCAACAACTCGTTGAAAGGTCGGGTGGCCTCTTTGTTTATGCCTCCGTCATCCTCAAGTTATTTGGTGACCCCGACCTGGCGAACCCGGAATCGCTACTACGGGATCTACTCTCTCGGCAAAAGCGGTCGACAAAATTGTGGTCCGAGCTCGATATCTTCTATACCCTCATAATGGAACGTATACCAAAAGATACCTTACTCACCACCTTAACTCTGCTGCTTGTCTCGGAATATAGACCTGCAGTGTCTGTGACTGTTTTTATGTTCAGCGAGACCTACAGGTCAATGTCCCTACTCGAGGTCAGTAACCTCCTTGGTTACACCTCGAGGAGCGTCGCTGCTGCCTTAAACAGGCTGCGGTCCGTCCTGTATCTGGATAGTCGATACGGACCAGCAACCTTTGGCCAACGTGATAGCAGAATTTCCTATTACCACGCCTCATTCCTAGAATTCCTCGAGGATCCAACCAGGTCTGGACGTTTTTGTATCTACCAAAGTCCTCACTACACATGCTGGGCCGAAAGGTGCCTTCAGATTATCAAGGAGCTCAGTTCAGGTGAGCGGTCGTCACAATCATCTCCAACAAGCTAACCCAACGAATAGGTGAGGGTGTCGTGCTCTCTAATTGGAACTGGAACGTATCTGGAGCAGAAGATGGGGCGAAGGGACTTGCGATATCTCTCGGCCAACGGGCGCTTCTCAGCCTCTTGCACGCGTGCGCTGGAACGGATCTACGTCAATCTCCTGATCTGTTCAAAGGGCTTCTGGGGGCTGATTATCGAATGGCTTTGTCCAGAGTCGAACGGCATAGGTTCTCCCTCAATTCGAAGGATTTAGAAAATATAGCTAACCAGGTGAGTAGGATTGGATCCACTTCTCGATCCAAGTTCGCCAGACGGGTTTCCCGCCACCATGCTTACAATTTCCAATAGGGAGTCATTCGCAAGCTTCATCCTTCTCTTTTTGCGATCAGGCGGTTCCTGAACGCCGTGAAAACAAGAATACGTCCAAAAGATGCACAATATATCTTTCCCGTCTATCGGCTGGGCAATGGAGCAAAGGCAGTGTACCTCCGCCCGATTGAAAAAAATCCAATCTTCAATCCCTTGCATAACTCCACGGATTTTAGTGACAAAGTTTGCTACGATATGGTGCTACCCTCGGACATAAATGGGAGGCTGAAGCGTTCATATAGAGTACTTGAAGATATTCCGCAGGATGACGAACGACTGTACGGCTGAATTAGAATACATGGCATCCTTCTTTCGTCACTACTGTAGCGAGACCTTGAGATGATTATCACAATGAACGTGTGCGTTACATACAAATGGCATTGATCTCTGGTTGTCATAGGTTGTCATGCATCGGAATCAATCATTGGTTACCAAACACGAGAGCAAGACCTTTAAAGGGTCCTGAGCGGGCTCACAACTGGTGTGCCTGTTGCCCCTGATCCTCTAGTTGCATCCATGTTCGACAACGCCACGAACTTCTCGATCTTTGGTGGCCATTTCGAGAATCATGGTCAGACACATAACCACTATCATGGTCGAAATGGTACGCCCATTCAGTAGGCTCCTGCCCCAGGGGATCGTTTGAAATCTGAACCGTCATCAGGCCTCCAAATCCTACTCCAGTCTTCTATTCCTGAGGCCGCACACGATTCCTCCGCCCGTAGCTCACAACACTCATGTCTTCCCGGAACGCGCGAGCAGTACATCAGCGATATCACTGCTTGGGTTCGCGCCCATAATGCTTCCCTCTCCGTTGAGAATTCAGACGAGCGCCATGACCAAGGGCGGCCACGTCATAGGCTCATGTGGCTCAGTGGTCCCGCTGGCGTGGGCAAATCCGCAGTCGCTCAAACCTGCGCTGAAATTCTGCATGAGTCCTCAGAACTTGGCGCAGCGTTCTTCTTCTCAAGGCCGAATCAACGTGATAAATCTGACAAGTTCTTTACGTCCATTGCGTATCAACTCGCGACGCGTCGGAGACCTGCGACGAGTCCTTATGGCGCTCTGCTGGAGAAGGCGGTACGAAAGGACCCAAGTGTCGTCACGAAGTCCTTGGAAGTGCAGTTTCACGAGCTTATCATCGACCCTGTTTTGGACTTGCTCGAAAGTGGTGGCAGGGTGCATCCGCACCAGGTGGTCATCATTGTGGACGGATTGGACGAGTGCGACGGAAATGATGCGCAGTGCGAAATCCTGCGGCTTATTGCGACCGCAACGTTGGATTACCCCGACCTCCCTCTTCTGTGGGCAATCTTCAGTCGTCCGGAACCCCATATCGAATCAACAATCCTGGAGTCCGACTCTTCATGGTGGAATATCACACTGCCTATCTCACAAGACGCTGACAGAGATATCGAGCTGTATCTGAGGAGCAATTTCGCGCGAATCCAGCAGCGGTACAACCTCTCTCTGGGTTCCGCGAGCTGGCCTTCGGAAGCGGATATTCGCGCCTTAGTGCAGAAGTCGGCGGGCCTCTTCGTCTACGCTGCGACTCTCATCCGCTTCTTCGACGACCCTTCTTTGCCCGACCGAGAGCAACAACTGGCGGACCTCCTTTCCTCTCAATCTCCCTCGGCATCAACGTCAATTTCGCCGCTATCACATCTTGATGCATTCTACACCCTCATCATGCAACGCATCCCACGATCCAGTCTGCCCTATACCCTCAACGTCCTCCTAATCCTCACAAGTCCACTGATCGCCAGCAGCTTAACTGTGACCAAAGTTAGTGATTTGCTTGGCTACACTACGTCCACAACTTTATCCGCCATCTATACTCTGCGATCCGTCTTGTTCCTACAGAATGATTCTGTTGGTAACAGGGAGCTTCAGGACATTCAGGGCTCGAAAGACATGAAGATCTCCTTTTACCATTATTCTTTTGTTGAGTTTCTCCGAAACCGGGCGAGATCTGGGGAGTTTTACGTTTTCCAGCCCATGTGCCGCCTATTTTGGGCTAGAAGATGTCTTCAGATCCTGTCCGAATTCAACCAAGGTTCGTCAATGACCTCTTGTTCCTTTGCTCTTATTCCTGAAATAATACACTTTTACGTTCACCAGGTGGCCTAGCAGCAATAACACTTAGAAACAGGAACTCCCAAGCCCAAGAACAAGTGACAGAACTCCAGAAAAATCTTTTCATCGAAGCCAGCTGTTCCTTCCTTGAATTTTGCGCTCGTATACCAAATCTGCGTGATTTCTCCGACCTTATTCAACAACTCTACGCACTCGATTTTCGAAGGATAGTCATTTCTGCTGGGATGAACACGCAACATCTTGTAATGTGTATCCGGGAGGAAGACCTCGTTGAGCTAATGAAGCAGGTGTGTCATTCACGCCCTTCGTCCATACATGGCGATTTCTTACATCGGGTTAGCTCGATTTGTATGCTTGGGATCATGGTGGGAGTCTTAAAATGCCTAAACTCCTTCGCGAACGTCTGTCGGCCGCAAATTGGATGGCTCGGTCCATTCTCAACATCAAATACAAAATCGACACGGCAATAAACTGGCGAACAAATTCTTCCGATTCAACCTCCTCTTCCGCTTCATCCTTCTCTTTCTCTTCCCTTGGTTCTGCTAGTTCAGCTTCACCGACACCCTCCCGCGTCCTGTCGGTATACGAGTTGGGTCTTGGAGACAAGAAGGTATATCTTTACCCCGAGCTTGCGAGCTTCGGGGTGATGTATCATGTCTGCACGAGTGTGGAAGAGTTGAAGGAGCCGTATATTTTCTCGAATATGGGCGACGAGAACATGGGGGCGTAGCGGATTGGACCCGATATCTTATGGCACCAATGAGGTGATGAGGGGAGTATGATAGAATTAGAAGTACGTGAATGGAAGATACACATGAATCAGACCGTGGCGAAAATGTAGATTGAACAAATGTAAAGGGATTGATAGAAGCCGAAGGCCTCCCACCCAAATGGTCTGCCGCGGGATTACTATGGGCGAGGCACGAGAGCTAACAGTGTAGAAGTAGCGTCCGCTGCCAGGCAATCGAGCTCTGGTGGCGTTTCTTATGAGACTACCTAAGTGGCAACCACAACGAAAAGCGTCCCCTTCCCCTTTTCAAGCATTTGATTGCACGGGGTAATAGTCGGAGAATCAATCCTTGGACTGGGCCAGGCTCATTTCGCAAGACCTGGAGTGTTGCACATCGTCCAAGTCGTTCTGGAACGTTGTCCCGCTCCCGGCGAGAGCCACGTCGAAAACGTGACTCATAACTAATACAAACGCTGAGGGTCTAACTTGATCCATACGTGTCCGAGGGGAACGATCCATACACCACTGATACGCTCGCTCATCTGTAAGCTCTCCGATTACCTTACTTCCTACACGGCCAGAGGTTTATCTATAATCCGCCAGCCATTCATAAACTGGTAATCATCCACTTAACATGAAGGGTGGTGGTTTGATTGAACTTGCGAGAGCCCCTCAAATCCAATAGCGTTACCTGTCAGAAATTTCGAGCATGTACAACAAGGTCCACGATCGAACATTAACCACCTTAAGATAGCCTGGTCAAGCAACGTTGTATATATACGCAGATGGTTCATCTGAGAAATAAACTAACGGGATAGATAGGCGTAGAATTTTGAATACTGTAGGTTAAAGGGGGACGGCGTAGAGAAGATAGCTAGGTGTCGCAGGATAACATAACGAGCAAAAGCGCCAACAAATCGATGCAAGTGTAGCAACGGGTGCTTAGCTAGTTAGTCGGAATATCGGAAGGTGTTGGGAGGTGAGTGAGAAGGGAGGAGCGTAGGTTGGAGGTAGGGAACAGGATTAGGACAAGAACATATCAAACGAGGTATCGCAAATCGATCTGGGATGACCAAACGAAGCATGAAGTATTTAGCCTTGTGAGTGATGGAAAGGATGAAACAGACTGTGGTCGTGAACAGCGATTGGATAACGAGCGATGAATGGTGCTAATGGCGGTAGGCATGAAGGTGATCAGTCCAAAGACCCATGGAAGATGAAGGAAGTCCAGAAACATAGATAAGCAAGGATCTCCAAAAGAAACAAAGGTAGAGGGGGATAAACCGACGGGTAATTTTGGAAATGTGGCCGTATCACGCAGTTCAGAGTACGTCGTTATTTCCAACAACCGCCTCAGGCTTGGCCTTGACCACTGATTTGGCCCGAGGCTTTGCCTTGCCAGCGACATTCTTCGGCAGTCCGAAATCCAGCTTCCTCGGCCTGATGATATCCTCCTCGTCGTCCTCATCCTCTTCCTCCGCTCGAGGTTTTGGTCCACCCTCATCGTCACTGCTCCTAATCATGGATTTCCTCCTGGGGCTTCGCCTCAGGGCGGTCGGAGCGCCTGCGCCGCCTTCCGACTCTCCTTTCGCAGCCGCTGGGCGTTTAACCTTCCGCGCATTTGGGAAAAGCACAGTAGGTTTGCATCCCATATCGGGCGAATAATCGGGATGCTCGATGGGGAGTAACGAGCTGGGAGGGGGTGACAGTGGCCGGTTCTTTGCGTGATCGTATAGTGGATTTTGGTATTCACGGCGTACACCACGGCTAATCATCATGCAAATTGATATGAGACATTGTAGCTGGACGAGGAAGGATGATCAACGTACAAAACATAGGTCACTGTGGGCTTCTCGTAGGAAGCCGTGCCCGGAGTCCTGGGACTGACACTATCAACACGTGGGCTTTCGCTTTCTTCGCCAGGGGAGGGTGATGCCGGAACCACGTAGAAAGGGTTATCGGGTGAGTCAGAAATGATGGGGAACTGGGGTGTCTTTGGGCCTTTGCGACCACGTAGAAGACCAGTCTGCTTCTTTGGGGTCTTTGGTGGTGAGGCTGGTTGAGTCTTGAGTAGAGAAACCGTGGTTGAAGGTCCTGGGGTGCCCGCAGGCGGAGTGATCGGGGCCTGACTTTGCGGTTTGCGGTGTGATGGAGGTGGTGACGCCAGCCCAGTGCTGCCCTGCGACTGACTCCGCCGCAGAGACTTGCGGTAGAGCAATGGTGCAGAAGGCAATGCATCGTCACCATGAACGCCCTTCTCCCTTTCTGACGCGCTCGCCTTTCCTTCGTCCCTATCCCCGAGACGACGAGGCTCCGGATCTGGGCCCGCCAGCCAAAAAGCTTCCTCATCGCCATCTTCGCCCTTGCTTTGGCTCCGCCGCCGTTTTTTGCGGGAGTTTTGGCCTGGACGTGGGAGTTCATTGTCTTCTTCATCACTACTTAGGAGCGCGGATCCCTGGTTCTCCAAAACGTCGTCTGCGTCGCTATCAGAATCACAATCGCCTCGTGATCTTCCTCTCTTGTGCCTTCTGTGTGTCCTGGGAGGTGTAGGTAGCGAGGCTGTTGACGCTGAGCGCTTTAGAACGCGCCGGGGTTGGGGAAGGGGTAAGTCGCCTGGTGAGACTTCCATGACGGATATCGCGCTTTCGAGGGAGAAAACTAGAATTCTGACGTGTAGAAAAGGGGGAAACTGGTGTCGCAGTACAATGAGGTGGTGGTGGTCAGGGAGGAACGGGGGATTAACTTGTCGATGTCCTCAATCACAATCGAACAACGGACAAAGACCACGAGGAACAAATACACGTAAACACTCCATCCTACAATGGCAAGGCATTATGTAATTATTGCCTTGTCTCACGGATTAAGTTATGCGCACGCACCCAAGTGTTAACACTCGAGCCTGGTCCCCCCCATCATTATCTGAGTGTACAGACACCAGGCAGTCTTGGATCTCAGAGGAATCTCGGGGCTGGAATCTTGACGCAAACTCAAGTATGTCTCGTCCGCTCATCAGGATTAGTCACCAGAACGTCTCCCAAATGGCCTTCGAGCTCTTAAGGGCCCCAGTTGTTTGACAGGTGCAACACGCCCCGAGTCGGATTACTGGGGAATTGCTGGTATGCTCTATAATCTTGATGCGGAGCGGCGTTTGAAATGAATATTTGCTCACGCAAGCAAGAGCTTCGGCCGTGGATTGTTGTTAACCGTACCTTCCGCTCTTCCGCTCGATTTACGGTTGGAATCTGGAAGCCACTACCCATCTCATTCACGCGCAATCCTTGCTGCCATTGTTGACGGCCTTATGTTATTAAGGTGAGCCAACGATGCTCTCTTAGCTATTCTCCTGTTCACTCATTCCTCATGCTGTGCGCCAATCACAGCTTCCGACGGCCGTTGATAAAAATATGTCATTGCCGTCCCGATCCGTTAGACGCGCAAAATCATTAATCTCTGATGTGAAAACGTTGTCCAACGTGCGCCTGCCCTGGTACAATCCCAGTATTAAGACAGGACGGGATGCTTGCAGATAGTTTCGAGACAGCCGAGCACAGTGCCCAAAATTTCAGAGCTCATGTGCAAACTATTGCAGTGGGCCCCTGATGGCTATTTGCTCTATCCGATGTCGCACGGCCGGGGAGATGGTGCGCGGCTGTTATGACGGATGTAATGAACCTATGTAAGTGTTTCAGGATTAAAATCCCCGCTCTCATGGACAGCGCTCCCCGAGGTGAATCCTTCTTCCTCTTTCTTTCACTTCTTCACCTCCCAACTTTGTTCTCTTCGGTCTTGGCTTTAACTCGTCTTGGTTCCTTCTTTAACATATTCTCGCCTTTACTTTTTATTCTCGTTGGCGATGAAGTCTCATGCGCACTCCAATCGCGATGGGGTTCACCTGCAACCACCCAACCAGACGAACGCCAGCAGAAGGATTACGCCGGACCCAACATTTCTCGAAGCGATCAACAGTATATCGACCAACCCAATCCGCCTCAGCCTCATGCATATCAGTAACCTTTCTCATTCCTCCCTGGATTCCGAGCCAGACTCCTCTAGCCTATACTCATCTGACTTTCAAACAATCGATATCACGGACCACTCTCCACCCCAACATCGGGCACTTGGCTCACGAGGGGGGGGCAGAAACAAGGCGCATACGAAACAGGGCAGTCTCGCTTTGGCAGACCCGGTGTTCGTTAAAGCCATCGACGATATGACTGGCAACCCTTTCAGACTGAGCTTGATGAAGTTCGACGGGTCTGTGGTCGCGCAGGATGGCGAAATTGTAGAGAAGAGGCGGTCGGATGCTTCGACCCTTGAGAAGGGAACAGCGGTAAATTCAACCGCGTCGATGGAGAGAGCCATATATGTGAGTATGCCACCCTTCAGCGAACATGCTACACAAGACTAACGGAAATCCAGGTTGAATTTGAAGCAGGGGATAAGCGAAACCCAGCAAATTTCTCGAGGACGACGAAATGGATGATTACCGCCATCGCATGTTTCTCCACCCTCATAACAGGTACATCCTCTCCTACCGGCACCTCCGTTTCTCACTCATCCTTCCTGACATAAACTTACAGCATGCACGGCGGCATCGTACAACATGGGTTTCCCTTCAATGATACGCGACCTTAACTGTACGCCATTCCAAGCAACAATCGGTCTTAGCGTTTATGCGCTCGGATTCGGCGTCGTACCCCTCGTCACTGCATCATTCTCGGAAGAGTTCGGTCGACAACCATTGTACATTGGATCCGGCATTGGGTTTACCTTGATGTATATTATGATTGGATTGTGCGTACACCCATTGACTTGGTGCGGATGGTAACTTATTAAGCCGCGTTCAGGTCAAAGAATATTCAAACTGTCATCGTAGCACGATTTTTGCAAGGCTCGTTCGGCTCAACTGGAGCGACGATGGTTGGCGGTACAATCGCTGACATCTGGGCACCATCAGAGTATGTCCACTTCCCCACCCAGTCACTCTTCACCGATTGTAATATGTTCCACAGGCGAGGGCTACCCATGGCACTCTTCTCCGTGGCAGCTCTAGGTGGAAACGGTATCGGACCAGCAATTGCGGGCTGGGTAGAAATGAACCCTCGCCTTGGCTGGCGATGGATTCAATGGATCCAACTCATGTATGTACTGCATTCCATTAACGTCCTTCCGCTCGCACTTATTCCATGCATGACAGGGTTGCCGGGCTGTATCTCATCGTTCTTCCCTTCCTGCTCAAAGAAACGCGCTCCACAGTACTCCTGACCCGGATGGCTAAACGATTAAGGAAGAAGACAGGCGATGTGAGATATCGTGCGCGGGTGGAGGACGAGGGGATAAATCTTAAGAGCCTGATTTGGATTTCCTGCACAAGACCTATTTGTGAGTATCCCGATCTCTTCAACGTCGTCAACCTCTAGCTGATGACCTTATAAAGATTTATTGCTTACAGAATCAATCGTCCTCAGTTTTAGCGTACGTTGTCTAACCGTGTCATTGAATGGTAGCGCTGATTAGTTTTATCCACTGCAGTTATGGATTGGATTTGCTTGGGGTGTAACTTATTGTATGATACAGTATGGTTTTTATTGGTGCATTATGTTATCAAACACTTACCATCCTTTTCCAGGTCTATTGGGGCGGTTTTTCGTACCCTACACGACTTTAATAACGGCCAAGTTGGTCTTGTATTCTTAACTATGCTGTGAGTTCTTTCATCTTCGCTCTCAACCTATATATTAACAAGATTGTAGAATTGGCTCTCTGCTCGGCTTCCTTACGAACTTCTATCAAGAGCACCTGTACAAGTAAGTCGTTTACCTCTGATCCCTCGGAGGCCGGATTCACTCAAACTTCGACATCGTGAACAGGAAATATCACCCAACGCGAGGCATAGAAGCACGTCTATACTGCGCTTGTGGAGCTGCATTCTTCTTACCTGCGGCAATGTTCATTTACGCCTGGAGTTCACTACGACAAGTTCATTGGGTCGTGTTGACAGTTGGGATTACGGTGTGTATCGTGCTCACGATACAATATGCACTCACTAACATCTCCATCAATCAGCTATTCATCTGGGCAATGTTTATTATATACCTCGCTGTATTCTCGTACATGGCCGATTGGTACGTGACTTCAACCCCTCCTGATTACATATCATCCCTAATTCCATGTTTATCAAGCTACGGTCCATTCGCATCGTCCGCTTTAGCAGGACAAAGTCTCGCACGTAAGTGTCTAGCCACTGTCATATCATACATGACCATATATCTTGTCCTGTAGGAAACTTGAGCGCGACTGCTTTCCCTCTCTTCACAACTCAAATGTACAACGCTCTGGATTATAAGTGGGCTAACACACTCTTTGGCTGTCTGGCCGTTTTGATGATTCCCATCCCCTTTGTTCGTGCGCTCCTGGCTGTCATTGACCAGAACATTGACGAGTTCTCATTTAGGTTCTATTTTTCTATGGGCCTCTTATTCGACAACGAAGCAAGTTCTCCCGAGGTGTCTTTGAGGCACAACAAGCAAAGTAGAAGAGGTTACATTCATTATTTTCGGACTCTTAGAGGCAGTTAGTTTTTATGGTGTATACATGGTTCTATTATTCCTTCAGGGTACAGGACTATAGCAATCTGTATTTCCAACTATCTTATTGATGTTAATAGAGTCTCGCTGGGCATTGGGAGAAAGTTTGCCAACTTAGCTGACTTAAGTTGAGGATGAAAGCAGGCAAATTTGTGTAAGACAGGTTGCCATCTATGTATGCCTTTAGATGGACTTAGTGTAGAGACTGATGCCTGGCTACCCATGAACTCATGGCTGAGCAATATAGTTGTAGGTTATCGTGTCTATATATGAGTTCATCTGTAGCACTGTTACAATCTTGCTCTATACTTGGCACACTACCTACTCATCATGTACCATGCCCCTGTAAGGAATGAGAATGAGCCACTGTAGAAAATCAGATAAAGTACAGGTTTATTAGTTGTGCACATAGTTACATTTTGTCTTAGCTTCTACTACATTGGATGTCTCTCTGCATGTCTCTGCTTGATGATGTAGAGCAAGTAAGCTCACTGGGTGCGAGGGCCCAGTGGTGTTGTCAACCTCAGGAGTACACCAACTAGTGGTGGAGACGACTACATGATCATGGTAGAAGCTGAAGAAAGTAATCTACACCAGTGTACATTAAATATGCTGATTTTCCCAATTTCCCACGCAGCCATGTAGGTACCTCCACATCTCACCCTTTCTTTAAATAATGACGTCCTCGTCATTCCCTCAATCCTACTACTGTTTCGGTTCCAAATGCAGATTGCGCAACTTCATATACATATGTACAAGGCTCTCGGTGAGTCAGTCGGTTGGTAGTCAGTTGTTCAGTCAGTTGTTGGTTGTTCAGTCAGTTCAGTCAGTCGGTTGTTCAGTCAGTTGATTCAAATGTCCAGTCTTTGCACACAATATGTGGATGGGCTCGTGAGCAAGGTCTCAGGTGAGGTAAGGCAATGATGTCATGATGGGTGATCAGGAAATGGTAATGGGTGATGTGATGTGATGGCGTGATGATGATCTGATTGGGTGGCTGATGACTAGCAGCCACTGGGGATTGATAGCACTCGTGGCCTCATGGGGTGCTCGTGGTGGTTGAGGAGCAGCAGTGGGGTAGTTGGCATGTACATGGTGTTGAATGAGCAAATGGTGAAGGGATATAGAAATGAGAGGAAGGTCACAGAGGACCAACAAGGAGAGAAGGTCACAAAGACCAGAAGTGGACTGTCTTGACAAGTCCAGGGTATAGGTGAGGTCAGGATGTTGGGCCCCTTGTGGTGGGCTCCAATTGTAGAGCAAGTAAGCTTGCTGGGTGTGAGGGCCCAGTGGTGTCGTTGACCTCAGGAGTACACCAACTAGTGGTGGAGATGACTACATGATCATGGTAGAAGCTGAAGAAAGTAATCTACACCAGTGTACGTTAAATATGCTGATTTTCCCAATTTCCCACACAGCCATGTAGGTACCTCCACAATGACAATGGAGGGTCCTTTGCTCACTGTTATGAACTTAGTAAATGTTTGTTATACATTTACTAATAATATTTTAAATCTATTTGTCTCTTGTTTTATTTGAAAGCTTTAGTCTTTAGTTTGTTTGTTTCTTTCTATATCTTTCTGACATTGACTATGCTTATATAATATCAAAAGTCATACAACTTTAACAGATTGATAAGCTTTCATACTATTATTAGAAAAGAAGACTTCTTCATCAAAGAACTTTTTGTATTGAACTATTATTAGTAGAGTTAAGCTTCTTTTGTTCCAAGTCAATCTCTGAGTTGAGCCTCAGTACCTTAAGAACTTCTGAGAAGTTCTAATGTAGATATATTTAGATACACTGTCCATAGGTATATAAGCCATTGACACTAACAAGTAGAAAGCATTGTTTCTACTTGGTTAGGTGGAGACTCAAATAGAAGTCTTTATCAACAATAAGTGATACAATTCTAAGTTGTTCTCTATAATCTACATTGCTCTCTAAGTTGCTAAGATTCTATTGAGGAAATAGATGTATTGTGCAACTGTAAGTAGTAGTTATCTTGATGCATTGACTCTGTCAGTGCTTAAAGGTAATCTATCCATTAGTACATGAGAAGTCTCCTTTGATATGATCTACAGATACATATCAGGCCTCTTTACAGACTGAAGTGGCCTCACTATAACACTCACTAGTGTAAAACTTGCCATACACAATGAACTAAGATTGTCAATGACCCTGTGGAGTCTCCTAGACTTTATATAATGAGAATGTGCTAGTATGGGAAATGGCAGATATACAGTGCATTCTATTTATTAATTACATCTGTAGTTATTATTGCCCCTAGCTTCACTACATTGGATATCTCTCTCATTTTCTTAATCAATGACACCTAGTATTGCTTCCTAAACAACAAGCTTACCTGCCTTATATTATGGTTAGAATAACCACAAGGCCAGAACTATATCCAAAGCAGGCTTTGCCACCAGAATATGCATGTGATGTCATAGAGCGATAAGGGGAGGGAATCCAGCATTGATGGTCTGCATCCAGTACCCAATGGTGATCATGAGATAATGAAAGGGAATGGGTAAAGGACTGGGGTGGGTGTTCAATATGCGAGTCATTAGTCGGAATGTGTGGCGTTTCGGGAGCCAAACTCCAAATTTTAACAACGCCAGATTGTGACGAGACAACTTGGCTGTCGTCATGCGAAAAAGCAACAGATGACACCCCATCTGTGTGGCCCTCGAATATGGCTTCCACCTCGCCTGTCCTCACAGTCCAAACCCTGACCGTCTGATCATACGATCCCGAAACAACTCGTGTGTCGTCATGCGAAAAAGTAACGGATGACACCCACTCCGTGTGGCCCTCAAATGTGCTTTCCACTTCACCTGTCCTCACATTCCAAATCCTAACCGTCCGGTCATACGATCCCGAGACAACTCGCATGTCATCATGTGAAAAAGCCATAGATGTTACCCCACCCATGTGGCCCTGGAGTGTGGCTTCCGCCTCGCCTGTCCTCACATTCCAAATCCTAACCGTCTGATCACCCGATCCCGAGACAACTCGCGTGTCGTCGTGCGAAAAAGCAACATCTATCACCCACCCCGTGTGGCCCTCGAATGTGGCTTCCACTTCGCCTGTCCTCACATTCCAAACCCTGACCGTCCATTCATACGATCCCGAGACAACTCGCGAGTCGTCGTGCGAAAAAGCAACAGATGTCACCCGGTGCGTGTGGCCCTCGAATGTGGCCTCTACCTCGCCCGTCTTCACATTCCAAACCTTGGCCGTCCGATCATCTGATCCGGAGACAACTCGCGTGTCATCATGCGAAAAAGCAACAGAGTTCACCCACTCCGTGTGGCGTTCAAATGTGCTTTCCACCCCGCCTGTCTTCACATTCCAAGTCCTGACCGTCTTATCATCTGATCCCGAGACAAGCCGTGTGTCATCATGCGAAAAGGCAACAGATCTCACACAACCCATGTGGCCCTCGAGTGTGACCTCCACCTCGCCTGTCCTCGCGTTCCAAATCCTAATCGTCCGATCATGCGATCCAGAGACAACTCGCGTATTGTCTTGTGAAAAAGCGGTAGATGACACCGCACCTGTGTGGCCCTCGAGCGTCACCTCCACCTCGCCTGTTTCCGCATTCCAAATCCTGACCGTCTGATCGGCCGATCCCGAGACAACTCGTGTGTCATCATACGAGAAAGCAACAGATGTCACCGAAGTCGTGTGGCCCTCGAGTGTGACCCCCACCTGGCCTGTCCTCGCATTCCAAATCCTGAGCGTCCCATCATGCAATCCGGAGACAACTCGCGTGTCATCATGCGAAAAGGCAGCAGATGCCACCAAAGTCGTGGCGCCCTCGAGTGTGACCTCCACTTCGCCTGTCCTCGCATTCCAGATCCCGATTGTCTTATCACGCGATCCCGAAACAAATCGCATGTCGTCATACGAGAAGGCAACAGGTACTTCCCGACTCGTGTGGCCTCCGAATGTGGCTTCCATCTCGCCTGTCTTCGCATTCCAAATCCTGACTGTCCTATCCCCCGCTCTCGAGATAACTCGTGCGTTATCATGCGAAAAAGCAACAGATATTACACAACCCATGTGACCCTCAAACGTAGCTTCCACCTCGCCTGTCCTCGCACTCCAAATTCTGATTGTCCCGTCCCTCCACCCAGAGACAACTTGACTGTCATCGTTGGAGAAGGCAACAGAAATGATATCCGAATTTCCACGCATGCAGAGTTCCATTGGTCCCCATGAGTCAGATAGGCCCAGTATAACCTTTGGTCCCTGCTTCACCTGTGCGCCATAGATCTGGCGCATTAATGCCTTCTTGGGAATCCATGTGAACGCGGACTGGTAAACTGCAAAGCAATCTTGCTGAATGCACTCGAAACCCATCCGAAGAAATCGGCAGGCGTCGTCAACAAGCGATCGTAGATCTTTAATATCTGCAGCCTGGACAGACTACCGTGATCTCAGTATATGAATTTCACTCCCTGGTAGTCAAGACTTACTGAGAGAGCCGCACTTGCGGTGAGAAGCGAATGAATACCCGTCCTGAGTTCGCGGATAATGCTCAAACACTCCATCCAATGCAAGAGGTGGGTTTCCAGGAAGTCGCGCAAAACACCAATGAAAGGCACAGCGACCAGCTGGTCTGGGCATTGGACCTCACTTATGTGGTCAGCCCAGTAAAGACAAGCGTATTTGAGTGCCTCTGGGATTTTGCTTTCATTCTCGGGCGGCTTGGTTCTATCCATACGCGGCACGGTCAATTCTTCGGGGACCTCGCAGATGTTATATTTGAGTGACTCGTTCATTAACTCAAGGCATTTGAGTGCAAGTTCTGCATGGCCACGGGCGGGGAGAAGGGGGGTGAATGGGGCGAAACGTTTTGGTGGGCAGCGTTCGGGGTTTACAAGGAATTCCGGGAAGGATGTATGAAATGGGGAGACAAGGGCATTTTCTCCGGGGGGAATGTGAATGACGGAGCTGAGGAGTGATAGGTGCGCTTTCGGCTCCGGTATCTTAGACAATACGGAAAGGGCCTTGAGTGATAACGGATGTCGTAGGAATATGACGAATGAGATAAGGGTCTCCAGCTGCGACAGTTCCTCTTCTTCACGATGATAGCAAGCTTGGGCAACAATGTCACCGTAGAGTTCATCGATGGCCGAAGTTTGTTGCGGACTCCTCGTGGGTTTGGCCAACAACGTGAGGCGCCGTTTATAATTGCGCCCACCTTCCAGAATATAGCGTCGAGCCGTGGATGCGTAGATGAAAAGCTTCCCAGAGTCCTTGACAATCTGAGATAGTTCGCCTTCTGAAGGCCACCCATCATCGTCGACAGGATCCCAGAGTCTCTTAATCTCAGCTAGCGATTCCTTCATATACAATCGGATGTCGCTCTCCACTATGTCTTTCTCGATTTCGTGAAGCAAGAAAGTGTCATGCGAGCCCTGCAAAGAATTGAAGGCGGAAGGAATGAGATGGTCGGCTCTGCTGATAAGGAAAAACTTGAGAGGAAGGCCCGATGCGGCACCGAGAATGAGTTGAATGAGGCGATAGACGAAGTAGGGGTCTGCGCATTCGTCTAAAGCATCGATAACGATAATCTTGTAGACCCTGACTCTGCCGACAACGGCGGCCTGTAACGGGCCAATAATGAGCTTTTGGAACTGCTGTTTCATGTCGTTTGACTCCACCAGATCAGGGTCCTTCTCGATGGCTTGCACAACCTCCGCATTGAGAGTAGGTGAACCTTTGGCAAGGCTATATGCTATGCTCGGGATGATGATGCGCGGATTACGGGCTCTCTCTGAGGTTCGAGAGCAGAAGAAACTGGCCCCGAGCATCTGCTGTTCGTCCAAGAGCTCGCACAGCGACTGCGCGATTGTCGACTTTCCGATGCCCGCCATCCCGACGAGCCAATACACCTTGGCACCCTTGTCGTCTAAAGCCCAGGACTCCAACGTCTCGAGGACATTGACACGTGTGCCAGGCATACATCCTGTGGGATCGCCGTGGGCGGAGTGCCGAGTTTTATATGAAACGCTCTCGGGTCGAAGTTTGTCAAGCCAACCTGTATTGGTGTGAGGATCACAAACCGTATCTGGCACGAAGGCGAGCGGCTTACGGGAATTTAGCAGCTGTTGGTAGAACATATGAGGCCGGATATGCTCCCCAAACCGCAAACCACGTACCTGTAACATGTTCTGTACGTTTACGCTGGTGTGGAGTTGGATATCGATCTGTGGAACGTAATGAGGACCATACGTACAGGAGCATGACCGTAATTTGAAGGCCTACTAGGAAGAGATCGCAAGCACTGTTGAGGTTCCTCATAGTCCTGTGTATCGTCCCGGTATCGTTCGAAACTTCGGCAATGCGGGTCACCAATGGTCGATCCTGCAAATGTTGGATGGCTTGAATCAAGCGCTCAATAGCCCTGTGAGGCCGCCAAAGAAAAATCAGATACGAAAGCAAGAAAGCGAGGCCAACACGCACGCGGAGAAACTTTGGGCTCTCTCTTCAAGTGCGTTCAACCCTCCTTCTTCCTTGTACCTTTGGATGAGCGATAGGATAGCGTTCGATCTTTTCTCGAGTTCTATTAGCTCCTCATTATTTGTGGATACGCCCTGCCGATCAGGAACTTAATAATGTGGATACGATAAGAATGGGACTGCGCACATCGTAGATTTTGTAAATTGTCGAGATTGCGCCTGCGACAGTTTTCAAAGGTAGGCAGAGATCGGAACAGTCCTTGAGCGCTGCTGCTACGACCGCCAATCCATGAAGGGCCGTGCTGCCTACTGCTTTTACTTTCCCGAGCGATGTCGGCGGGTTTTGCTGCGGCGCTGGAATGACATCCTGATAACCATTACCAGAGGTAGATGCAGTGGTTCGGCGTGTTTGGAGGGCCTGGGGGACCGCAGGTCTATGGAATGTTTCAGGACTTGGGATGGCGTGAGGAGCTGCAGGAACTCCGAGGACCGAGGCGCTTGCAATGAGTGCAGAGATGCTCTCTGACTTTTTCCTTTTGAAACGGTTGAGATAAGAGGACATTGCGAGCGATTAGCTGAGTGTATGGCCAATGGGAGTCAACGAACGAGCACAATTGTTGTTACAGCGCCGGAAATAGTTACTCGCTAGGTGGTGGTGTCAATGCTCTCAAGATCTCACGTCAATCGTGGGAGATTTGCATAAATGCTTCCCTGGCTCAACACCTTAGTAACGTCAATCGCACACCAGAGAATCATTTCGTATTCTGGAATAATACAGCTATCGAATACATTCGAAGTGGTCCATATATTATCAGAGTATTTGCATAGCCTAGGGAAAGTAAATAGAGGCAAAGGAAAGCGGAGAAAGGAAAGAGTGGAAAAGGGGCTATTTCCTACGGGTGTGTAACCGCTCTAATTTATGTTCGTTCAAAAAGCCCTCGTTGACGTGGTTCTGACGAGGTCCAGCCCTGGAGATCTCGGTTAACTGTTTCCTGCCACCGGCCCCACCCTGCCCTTGACACTGTTCTGTACCTCGCCAAACCATCTGGTCACTCCCGCACGCTGCTACAGAATCGCCAGAAAACCTTCCTGAGAAGCATTTTTGGGTATCTCGCTGTTCTTTGGATGCGAGCTTACTATCATCTCCGGCAGGACCTCTGCACTCCCCAAACCCAGAAGCACCGCCAGCGTACACTCCATCCTGAGGATCCTTGACTGAAGTCGGAATTCCTTCCTACACCCAACGCGGTTAAATGATGCATCAACGACTCACCTATTGTGTACGGCACCAACATCGAAACAATCACACCGAACATCGCTGGCTTCCTGGGTAAATCGCTAGATCTCCAGAGCAAAAACCCCACATAGACGTGTAATATCAAGCAGGACAATCCGGGGAACATATGTCTGCGGCGACGTGATAATGGATGATATCATCAGGGCTAAAAAGGTATGTTGTCCCTTCTCCAACACCTCAAATGCACTCACATGCTCCGTTCGTTGATTTCTTTCTTGTTTCATACAAGACTGGGAAAACCCCATAGGTCATACTCATAGGCTCCAAACTACGCCGTAAGCTCGTTCCAGGAACCGGATGAAATTGTCAAATTTTCACAGTTGAGAAAGGAGGATACATCAGAGGAAGTGGAAGATTAGGGCCTCCAAATTTGACGCCTTCAGTATCACGGCGATGTTAGCGCACAGGTTACCATCCGATCGCCCGACCTGGAGACAATTCGCGTATTATCATGCGAAAAGCAGCAGGCGTCGCCATCAACCGAATTCCCCGCATCGAATTGGGCTTCCAATTCGCCTGTCCTTACATTCCAATTCCTGGCCGTTCAATCACACGACTCGGAGACAATCCGCCCTCATTGGAGCACACAGCTGAACCGATCTCTGAATCTCTACCGGTGCAGAGACCCACTGGTCGCCAAATAAGCCAGGTAACCTTGGTATGACTTGTGGGGCCTGCTTTACTGGTGCACCACAGTTTTGGTGTATCACCTACGCCTTGGGAATGCGCGTGGACGCCGACTGGTAAACGTCGGAGTAATGCTGTTGAAAACACTCGAACCCCATCCGCACAAATCGACAGACATCGACAGGAAGCGATCGTGGACTTCCAATATCTGTAAGTAGGTGTCAGGGAAAGGCTAGGGCATGGACTAAAGCCACTTTAGGCTTCGAGGCATTAGAGTAACAAAGTCTTTCCCTGTCAATGATATATGTACCAACAATACATTGGCGCCTACCATATCGTTGGCTACGTCAATGCATGTGCCTAACACACTTGTCTTTTACACCTACGACCATCCATCCTACATATCGTCGCATCAACACTGCGACTCCGACCAAGGCACCGTAACAGAGTCCGCACCCAACTTTTGGACTAATTATGAAGCAAGCCTGTGAGCCGAGGCGCGACCCTCTCCTCTCCATACACCTTCCGTCCCACCAGGTTCCCTCTGCGACCTAATTCCTCCATTCAAGTCACTGGAAGTTCTGCCTGGAAAATGAACTCATCCTACTGCCTGTCACGTCCGTTAGAGAAGGCGCTCAGCCTTATACTCGCTTTGGCAGCGCTGCGAGAAATAGACGACTGCGCAGGCATCTGCTGCAGTGCCACCTATAGTTTCCGGGCTACGTCTGGTCTTACTTTAACCTACGGACCATGAAGCGCCAACGTTCCACAGGTTGATCTACCACGGGTTTCAGTGAGTCGAGCACAACCTTATGACATGAGAGCAGACAGCCCCAAGAAGCGGTGGACACGTCGGCGATCGCCGGACATGACAAGACCATCTAGGCATCTTATCAAATGCTAACCAACCGTGGTGAACTGTAGGATCTCTGACCTATCATCAACGTCCGGTTTGGTTCAAGGACACCACCACCCCCTCTCAATTGTGGAAGTTACCAAGGCCGCGAGGACAGGTTGGACTGGAAGTCGCCGTAGGACTTAGCTACTATGGACCGGTCAGTCATTGAAACAAAAATAGCTCGACGCTTCCTTATAAAATTGGCTACACATTGCACGATCTCGCATTGATATTCACTATTCTTCGATATCACGTGTGTGAACAGCAGAGCTGTAGCGGTGTGAAGTGTTCGAAGCGGTCAGATTATCTCTTCCCACCATTTGCAGATGTGAAAATGCTAAGCAACTCCAGCGGTTTCGTCATTAACGGTGGCCAGTTCATCAATAACCCTCAAAATAACAACTACTATGGCTCTCGCAAACGCAGCGGTAAGAGTGCCCTCTCACACCGCTATCAGACCAAGCTAAGGTAGAACCTCCCTTTCCTAGGTCTCAAGAGGCTATACCAAGCCTCAATTCCAGATGCATCGTATGACTCTTATGCTCGTTCCTATGCTCCCAAATGCTTCCCAGGAACCCGCGAGCAGTATATTCAGGACTTCACATCATGGACCTCCAATTTCATCGCTCGCCAGGATCGCCGATTCCCCATGACTTGGATGAGTGGACCTGCTGGTGTTGGCAAGTCCGCTCTCGCTCAGACATTTGCAGAAACTATAGGAAATGGTATGTTGGGCGCAGCGTTCTTCTTCTCACGACCGAACAAAAGAAACAACCCCGATTGTTTCTTCCCCTCTATCGCTTATCAAATATCAACAAAAGTCAAACCTCTTGCGAGTATCCTCAATGAAAAGATTGATGAGGACCCTTCCCTACTGTCGAAAACCATCGAGGTGCAATTCCAGGAGCTGATTGTTGCACCTCTCTTGGAGCTGAAGTCCCGGGACAGAGAGATGCAAGACAGGCTTGTGATCGTCGATGGATTGGACGAGTGCAGGAGTGATGATGCACAGTGCACGATTGTCAGAGCCATCGCAACAGCCATACGAGAGCATGGGGATAATCTGCCACTCCTGTGGGCTTTCTTCAGTCGCCCAGAACCACACATTGTCCGCACATTCACCTCCCACCACATCTCTCCCCTTTGCTGGTCAACAACACTTCCAGTATCTCGTGAAATCGACGATGAAATCCGACTTTACCTACGAGGTGGTTTTGAGAATATTCGGAGACGGAGGAGTCACATCATCCCGCCCTCCAAAAGCCCCTGGCCTTCCGAAGAGGACATTACAGCCCTTGTGGTTATGTCTGCTGGGTTATTTGTCTATGCTGCGACCGTCCTCAAGTTCATTGGCGATCCTGATGCATTGGATGCCAAAGAACGTCTCAAAACCATTCTATCCCTCCGATCCAGGAACAGTTCCTTAAGAAGAAATGACCATTCGAACCCGATGGAGGAGCTCGACACTCTCTACACCTTGATCATGCAGCGGATCCACAGGAATGTTCTTCCGCTCACCTTATCAATACTACTACTGTGCCACGAGCTTCCATCCATGCCTGTCGTTAACCCCCTAAACTTCGCGAACTGGGGTGATAACGTACCTGTATTGGTTAACCTACTTGGAGTTACCTTTCAGTCCTTCGATGCGGCATTGTCCAAACTTCACTCAGTGCTAAAGCTAGACCTTGAGGCTCCCCCCGCACTCTCCAGAGAGCAATATGAAGAGTCGGCCATGGTACCCTGGAAGATCCATTTCTACCATGCTTCATTCATGGAATTCCTTACAGATCCAACGCGATGTGGGTCAAAATTTTGGATCCAACATCCAAACCAATATACACTTTTGGCCAAACGGAGTACAGACTTCCTGAACGGAGCGCTCGAAGCACGTGTACTTTCACCGGGTAAGTTGGACTGTTACCCTCCGATACCGCTGTTACTCACTGTTATTGTAGGATCTATTATCAGCGGCATAAGGCTGTCAGCGCCTCTTGGGCACCTTGAGAAGGATATAAGGTGGAAGGTTCGCGAGCATGTCTATAGATTTGCTTATGCCAAAGTCTTTGATTGGCATGCGTCGGCAAACATGGATGAATCACTTGTCGACCATCTCAGTTGTTTCGATTTCAGAGGGTATTGGGCACTCGGAACGTTAATGGGGTTGTCGAATGACGAGTTGGGCAAGTTCATTACCAAGGTGTGTCGATTGATCGTGCGGGGAGCGACCTTTTCACCTTATTTGTTGATGTTTAGCTTCCTGTGGAGTGTCGAGAGCAACTTCTCAAGCCGTACAAGCCCCATCGCCCATTGTTGAAACGGCTGAAGGACCTTGTGTCACCGAAACATCCCAAAAAGAATCCGTGGGTAGTTTTAGGTCAGGGCGAGAAGAGTGTGATACTAGAGCTGAGGAGCAATGGAAGCATAGGGATTCCTGATGATAATAGTAAATAGTGTCAGACATTGGGTAATGAAAACTGGTGGTCCACCATTAGTCTTGGTACCGTCAGAAAGTAATAGAGGTCTGGGTAAAGAGGATATCAAACTAGGGGAACAGAAGAAAGAGGGTGGAAACAAAGCACGAGGCAGCCATGTTCCGCAGCTCCTTAGTTCATGCTCACCAAAGAAGTTGCGTAGGACAACTATGGATGCCGACGTTCACTTCCAGCCTTTCACTATTGTAGTCCACCTAGGACGACATCCTGAAGACGGAGACTGCTGTAGATTATAGCTGGGGAGGTCGCTTGGGTATATACCAGAATCGAAAAGAAAAGTTCGGAAGCGAAGGGATCCGAACGAGCGCAGGAGATATGACGGCTGATAACGGGACCGTGCCCGTTGTTTGCTCCGGCAGTCGGTAAGCATGGCGCTGAACCGCCGCTTTCCTGCACCAACCCCTGAATGGCCTGTATAAGCTGAATATCCTGGACCCCCCACATTCACGGGCTACCCCTTCATGTAACTGCTAGTTGATAGTTCGAGTCATTATAAAGTATAAAAAATGATTATGTGAAAATAACAAGTGTACTATTACTGAGCGGGCAGGTTTCATAAAATTCAAGCATCATTTTCTAATAGGTAACAAAAGTGTAGTCATAGTATATCAGTACCACTGAGCCCAATGAGAGGAATATGAGTCAGAAAACAAGTAGTTTGGGCTGGCTTTATATCTACTTATGCATGTACAGAAGGATCAGTCCTTGAGTTGCCCGGTGCGATCTGATGCAGTATGGTGGAAGGCTAACTTGGGATATACCTCAAATGAGCCCACCACGAGCCCGAATATCCGCAACAAAATTCCGCAGAATATTCGATGTTTAGAGCTCGGAAAAAAACAGCCCCTCCGGGCATTGTTGTACTCAAAATTGGAATACATGTTAATATACATGTAGACTAACTGCCTGAAACTCGATCTCCAGCAGGCTAAACGCACATCGATAGACCACCCATGCGCTAGCCGGGGAATTGGCCGAGGCCGGTGAAGGTAGTGTAGGGCTCCGAGTGCCAGGCCGCTATCGTCCGCTATCTTACCAAATCAGACCCTGACTTGTTCGGTTCCCTTCGCTTCCGAACTTTTCTTTTCGTTTTTGGTCCACCCCGAGGTCGCTTCTGCACTTGCATAATCGCTCGGAAGAACTACTCTAATTTGAATTTAGCTATCCTCACGATCTCGCAAGGCCAAGAGCCAGCTAATTAGTCCATCTCCACAGACCTCCGCTCGTTGCGATTACGTTTGAAATCATATTGAAAACGTCCTGAGAAGGATGTTCGTTGCATTTACCACATTTGAAACCCTCGCGACCGCCCTCCGGGGAGCTCCGAGGGTCCTCAGTTCCACCGCCATCCAACGTGTGTTCCTGAAGTATATATCGAGGACGGTGAGTCTTACAGCCAGAATCAGGCGTGGTGTCGGGGGCTGTGTAATTTGCAGCGAGAATCATGCTACCCGACCGCGAATTTCAAAGCTCATCAGCCTTGTCGATGCTGAAGCGCCGAAGTAGGCAGATTGGCCAGATACATAATTGGATTACATAATATGGGGCACCTTCCCGACGCTCTAAAACCCATCCACGAGTGTCGTCCTTGGACTTTGCCCTTTCGTTCGTGAACAGTGGGTCTAGTTTTGATTTGGTGACTCCCGTTAACTCATTTGTTCTAGTGGAGGAAATCTCGACTGGCTCTGACTCCGACTACTCCAGGTTCGTACGACCCCGTTCTTCATTCCCTTTGGTCCGCGCTAACACACCGTCACATTCAGCTCTGTATGACCAAATCTAGTTTTACATCCCAGCGCAGCTGACATCATGCGCAGTGGATCTCGTGGTTCCTTTCGTCGAAGGGCAACGAATACTTTTGCGAGGTCGATGAAGACTTTATCCTCGATCGGTTCAATCTCACGGGTCTGAACAACGAGGTGGCGAACTACTCGCAGGCGCTGGATTTGATCACTGATAACCTCGGTGCGTGCATACATTGAACTGTGTAAAGGGCAAATATCGATCTTGGCGTAGATGATGATATACAAGACAGTTTGCGGGGATCGTTGGATGTGCAGGCACGTCTGCTGTACGGACTCATTCACGCAAGATGGATCGTCACTGCCCGCGGTCTTGCGAAAATGGTATTCATACCCCAATCCGCATATATTCATTCTCAACATCATCCCGCTCAGATCGAAAAATACAAAAGAGCAGATTTCGGCCGGTGCCCACGCGTGCTATGCAACTCGCAAGCCCTCCTCCCAGTCGGACTAACAGACATCCCATACGAAAAATCGGTAAAATTATACTGTGGTCGGTGCGAAGACCTTTACTCGCCAAAATCCTCACGGCATGGATCAATCGACGGAGCATATTTCGGTACCACGTTTCCTCACCTGTTGTTCTTGGTCTATCCCAACTTGATCCCACCAAAGAGCGGTCCCGCTGATTTTGGCGGGCCGCCGAACACACTCAGCGGAAGTGCGGGAGCTGGTGGGGTTGGAGGTGGTATCGGCGGTGCGGGAGGTGCTGGTGCGGCGGGCGATGGTGGGCGGATTAGGAGGAACCGGGTGAGGGAGGAGCCTGAGCCGGCAGAGGGTGGTGGGGAGCAGATGAGTACTGCGAACGTTGCGCTGAAGGCTGAGCGATACCGGCCGAAGATTTATGGGTTCCAGGTGCATGAGATTGCGAAGCTGCAGCGGTGGCAGGAAGCGGTGAGGGACCGTCAGGTTGCACGGCTCGAAACTCTGGAGGAATCGAAAAAGATATGATAGCGCTAGTGTTTCCAATCTATCTTGTTTCCGTCTTGCACCGACACCAGAACACGCGATGGCATCCCGCCAAAGCTCACGAGCGTCACATCGACTCACGCAAAACTCAGGGTCATTGTTACACTACTTGAAGAGAGCTGTTTTGCTTCAATAATTCATAACGCGGTGCTAGGCCGTGGTCCGCGGGAGAGAGCTTCTTTGTAGACAAGCACCTAATGAGCAGGATGGAGACTGGGTGTAAGTCGGACAAGTGTATGGCATCATTATGCTCAAGCTCCTTGCCTTCCGGGATACCTTTGCTCTTCATTCAGCACCTCGGTTCCACTCATAATGAAACACAGCGCTGACTTCTCAGGACCATGCGGTACGAGCGATGGTTCTCCACAAGAGCAGACTCTTACAAGACCCCAGTCTATCAGCCTCCAGCGCTATCAGCGCATATCCACTCCCGAAAAAACCTCCTCTTGCTGAAAACTACTACAATGTCAGACGCGAACACTGAATGTCCCTCATCCCACTCTCACTTGAAAGGATGACAAAAGTACTACGAAAAGATTAGCATAAGCCACAAGAAGAAAGCGTAAGCCGCGACCGTTAACTTCGCATACTGGTATCAACATTCCTGCGGAGCACCGAGAACAGCTGTTCAGGCCATATAAACCAACACAGTCCGTTCCTAAGACAGTCGACGGATCTCATACTACCGAAGCGGCGGGGTGCCAAACCGGAATATATTTTAGGTCAAGGGCAGAAGACCGTGGTATTAGAATTCTGGGGCGATGGGAGCCCAATAATGTGCGGAAGCTACACTCCTCGACCAGGCGAATATACCTTGCTCGGTGACACCAACACCATATGCACCGACAAAACGTGCACTACTGACCCCTCTGAGCACAAGATAGTGGACGTCACCAGTGTAGCTCTCATCGGGATGTCTCCCACCTCGACTCTACACTCACCATTTCTTGCTCTCCGAGTCTCTTTCCGCATTGTAGCTGATTTCGTTCGTTTACGCCACTACCTGCACATCTTCATTCCAATTAGTGGCGCGATAAGGACGAATCAAGTTCCTCTTAGGTAAGAACATGCTGATGGATGGACTTCGGGTGCTGGGCCAGCAGGGAAATTACTACGAGACCTCTTGATGTAAGTGGAACGTGGATTTTCGCTTCGCTCAAGTCGCCTTCCATTCAAGCCCGCTCATGAAGCATGCTGAGAGACTTGGCATTAGGTCTTGTTCACGCTATTTCCGACTTGTGGAGTTTGCAATATTCCGGTGTACGAATACTTGATGTCAGGAAGTTATGAGGATAAATATAAAAACGCACCAGTGTCAAGATTGTCGTCCCTTGAGAACAATATATTACAGCCCTTGAAGCTCGACAACTGCACCTCATGGTCAACATCAAAAGTGAACGACACAATGATAACACAATGTCTGAACGCACGTTCCGCCGGTCATATCCTCAAAAGCCTATTAACACCACCCACTGCTTCAAGCTTCAAAAAGCGATATTTGCCAAGATCCCAAGCATTGCTCTTATATACGAACCTGTCAGGTCATCAGTGATTAAACGTTCCGGTTCTTCTTAGCGTTAAACGTGGACCTTCCGAGCCTGACTGTGGTACAGGGCGCTCCTGAATTCCGGAAATGACCTGCAGGAATGAACGTTCGAAGCGTCAAGCAGGCTCAGCGGGAACTGTGGCGATTAACTGTTAGGTGCAGCCGTCCGTGCAGGCATGTGTGGTGGTACTTTTATGGGCAGGTGTCAAGAGAAGTCTGATCCGTTATGTATGGCGGCAGGGTGCTTTGGTGCTAATGTCAGAATGTGCACTAGACGCTATGAAACGCGCCGTCCGAAAAAAAATAAAATAGATGCCAAGGCCAAGACCGACGAGCGGTGGTCACGTAAAATCCGAGTCGCAAGATGTGCGTTTTTGTCGTCTCTTTGTGTTCGTGTCAAGCGGTGTGCTTGGGAGTTGCTTGGGAGTTGCTGTACGGGGTTGAGACCTCGGATTGATTTCATCTCGGGCGTAGTTTGAGCGGAGACAACATTAGCGCTCGACTGTTTGATTTTCGAGATAGATAACAGAGTCGGATGGGTATGGCGAGCAGATACGACCAACGGTGCAGCGGTCGAGATGTTTCAGGAGGAGATGCAGACGACCAACAAGCAATAGGTGTTAAGTATAGCGTGTAGAAATGATGGTTGGAATGAGACGCCCAGCGCTGACAAATGTCAAATGGGAATGTTTAGTGCAGTGCCACCCAGAACAACGTAACATTGAAACCGAAAAAAACGCAGGCCATCTTCTAGCGCACATTCTCCCTGTTTCCTCATCCCAACACTACCTAGTCATTTAATCCCCCAACTCGAGCCCTCTCTCTCTTCGTAAGCTTCACTCTGCAGCAGGTGCCAAGACGCAGTACCAAATCGGCGTTAGAGGCACAGAAATTGTTGTCTCTGGGAAAATCAGGCTATTGGTGTGCATTAGCTCCGAGTGTCCGAACCGGGCTTCCGCGTAACTCCAAGAACCCAACGTCTGGCTGGTGGTGCCAAGACCTGCTGATTTACGGTTACCCAACTCATTCGCTACTCTCTCTGCTTTTAATCCACGCTCTTTTCCTCACTTCCCTTCTCTTCACCGTCTCCTCCCGCTTTCTCCTTCTCTTTTGCTCCACGACCCCCAGTATACGACCCGAGTCATGTCCGAGCAGAAGGCCAAACAGGCGTCCAAGTCGCCCTCGCACGAGACGGTCCTCAGCAGCAGGCGCTCCGAGAACACAGAAAAGGATGTAGAAAGCGGCCAAAACAAGACTGTCTCGCTCTGGCAGTACCTGCTGCAGGACGTTGATCCGAAACACACAACGGGCCCCCTCGCCGCATACTGTTTCATGACCGGATACATGTATGCCTTCCCCCGCTTACTTGTCCATCCGTACTGACTTCCAATCCAGCGATGTCCTCTCATTCTCGGCCATTTTCGTATGGTGCGGTTTTCAAACCGGTAACTTTGCTCAGGTGCGTTTTTTGCTCCGTATCTTACATCACCGTAACCGACTGATATCATCATCTCACCCTTTACTTCCCTCATGATACGCCCAAACACGCGTAGCTCGCTCTCGCCCTCGCCCGCCTCTTCGAAGGTCCTCCCGGATTCCGCGACCTCACCTTCCACAAAGCCGATCAACAAGCTCTCTGCTCCCTCCTCGCATTCCAACTCGGTTCCTTCTTCGGCCGTCTAGGCGACAGAATCGGCCCACACAAACGCATCTGGCTCATCTTTGGCACCTTTGTTCAGGCTCTCTTTACTATGGCCGCCGCCATCGCCTTGTGGAAGTCGGGTCAACCGAGTGTTGCGAATGCAAGAGAGGAACCTGCTTGGACGAATGCGTTGACGTTTGTTGCGTTGGCGTTTATGAGTGCCAGTTTGGGCGTGCAAGGTATCCTTGGAAAGAGGTTGAATACCCAGTTCGGAACGACCAGTGCGTATCTCGTTTCCCTTTTTCTTGGTCTCTGGGTCCTAGAGCGCAGCTCTCCCACGTACCTTCATTTTGGTGCATACATGCAAGCTGTCTCAGACCTGGAGCTAGTGTCTGACAAACATCGACTAATCATTTCTCTCATCCTTCTACAGTCGTGTTGACAACCGTCTGGGTCGAACTTATGACCGACCCCGGTCTCTTCCGCCTGAACAAACGCGTCTTGTCGCGCGACCACCGTCTCATCGCGGCTGTCGCCCTCTTCCTGGGAGCCTTCACTGGCCGTGCCATCCTTGGCAAAATTGGCACCCCCGGCACACTAGGTATCGGTGTTGGATTTAGGGTGTTGATGAGCTTGCAGTGGATATTTGTCCCTTCTAAGCCGCAAAGGTCATGATGTCATGGTGTAATTCTGGCTATGGTGTATATTTTGGAAGTTTCTTGGCTTGGGCTGGCGTAGGCGTGTAAGGGCTACGCAGTGTGCCCCACGGTGGGGCGTTGAATTACAGAAGAATATCAAATGCACGCGTATATACATCATACACGGTGAATATGCAATGGTCTCCCTCACTGAACCAACTGTCTTTTCTCTTTGCATAGTGTTCTTGTAGGATGACTTTGTTTTTTCTTCTTAGATACCTTGTTGCTTGTCAAATGCTATTTTAGAGTACCTCCACCATCCCTTGCATAGATGTTCGTGTAGAACCAATGAATCAACCAAAAGATTTAGGTTTCTGAGTCGTGACGTCACCTACTCCTGGACCGAGTGAACAGTTGAGCAGATGGATTGAGTGAGCAATTATGATACTGAGTTAGTGGATCGTATACTTGGTTCTTCTTACTCGACGACAGTTCAGTACTCAGGACTCGAAAACCATTGGATGATAAGAAATCTCAAAACCTTCCTATAGCCACCACTTCAACCCGACTTGACAAGGCCGCAACGAATATTCCCACCGACAAATCCCCAATGAAAACAAGCGATGTCACCTCAACCTCTAAGAGTCGGCGATAAGCCAAAAGTCTCCTAGCACCGCTACCAGTGGCCATGTGGCCGAGATTGGTAGTAGCCAGATTACTGACGGTCGAAGCCTCGAAGCATATGCCAAGCTTGCCGAATATTTGACCTGACCGTGTGTTCGGGTTCTGGTTTGGCATTTAATCTTCCAATCTGATTTTGTTACTTCTCCTATTGCTTGAAGCTTCGCTTAGTGGTTAGATCCCCACCTTAATGTTGGCAACATATGGTTTTCTCTGTTCTCAACTTCTCTCGCGTCCGAGTCGGGTCGTCTTGGGAATTCAGCTATTCATCGACTCTCGACGTTCCCAGCTTCAAGCTTCAGGAACTCCCGCTGTTGTGCCTTTCGCTCCGCACGGCCTTTCCACGATTTGACACGACATGGCGTCGGTTGCATTATGTCCTCCCAGCCTGACTGGACTGAATGAATTGGCTTCTTCTGTACCTGGGAGCGATATCGGTACTTGCACATAGGAGAGGCAGGACTAGCGTAGCTGATTTCGTGCAAGCGACTTGAGGCACAAGACCCCACTTTTAATTCGGGCTTGGTTATGATCTTGCCGATAGCTCATTTAACCTTTAATCTATCGATCGTTTACGCGGTTCTGTGAATCCCTCGATAAGATTGTACGTTCACGCAAACCCACCGCCGAGCTCAATATTAGCGTGGGGATCTACTGGGCCACCCCGAGTTCAGTAAATTCCAACTCCACAAGATCCACCAACCCGACAACAGTGAGCGTCTAACACCACGGCTGCCGCGGCGTACCTCCCCGCAACGAGAGCCTGTGGTTCTCTGGCGGGGTTGAACGGAAGCAGCGGCTGAGCGCCGCTGCCTACGCTTTACTAGGTTGTCTGGAAATGCCAAATCGCGGAAGGATTCCCCAGCTGCGCGGCCCCTTCTTCGTACCTAAGCCACAGGAAGACTTCCGGGGGGAAGCGCTGCAGGTCGAGGATGAAATCCGTGGAGCTTTCTACAACATCTCGCGGCATTCTTTACCTTTCATGGGGCGGGTGCGAACCCCTGCTTCTTCCGTTATGACGAGATGCCTCACCCTCCATCACCGATGTCTCACTCGAATGAACGTTCCTCGTGTCGTCAACAAGAGCTGCCTGTGTCAGCTAGTCCGGACCCACATGAAGCCAATGCCTTTGTTTAAGTGCACGTTAAAGTCAGTATCTATTTAAGAGGTTGGGACGCAACAAGAGGCCTGTGCCCCACCCTTCGTTTTTTTCTCTCAAACGCCCAAGGGGAAATGTGCATAAATGCCTGCTGTTCATAGCCAAGGCGTCCCCATCACCTATTTTTCATCTTTAGCCCCGATACCCTACTTGGAACACCATTCGTCCAACCTATTCCCGTACAACCCGGTCTTCGACATTCTCAAAGTAGCGTCCCGGGCACAATCCCTGCCTTCACATTCTTGGGAATGCGGTACGACTCCCCAAGCCCTCCTCGAGTTGTGTAATCCTTCTTCATCTGTCTTTGGCTCGCACGCATTTCATGTCACGTCTCCAACTAAATCGACTCTCGTGTCGATCGAGGGGCTAGTGCACGTACGGTCTCAGAAAATCATTATAGGAAGAGGTAAAGATGTGTTGACAAAGGTACGTGGAGCATCGGCGGACCCTGCCAGTTTGGGTGTCGCCCAGCAAAGCCTGGATGATCACACTAGGAAGGACGTTGGGGAAAGTATGAGTGAGCAGTGGGAGATATTACTGAATATCTTTTGAACGAGGCACCAAGGTTCTGGAATAGTGCCATTTCGCATAGGGTAGACGTGGAAGAACTAGTATACCCTCCTCATCCTCAGAGTCGGATTTCGTTAACTGAGTCCACTCTTGTAGTGCCGACTTTGTGTATGGTCCCACCCTTCTTTGCCTTCTACAGCGCAGTGACTTCGAACAAGAATCGTACCCGAAGGATCCGTTCGTCAATGTAGATTCTACCGCAGTCCTACGTCTCAACACCACCGCGCCTTACGCTGGCGTCTGGGAACATGCCTTTGGGCCTCAATCGCAAGGTAGAGGCCTCTGGTCCACAGGGAATGCATGGGGCGCAGCGGGAATGTCTCACATTATCGCCACCTTCCCACACTCATCATATATTTAAACATCACGACTCAGCCGCAGAACTGACAAGTTACGTCAAAGAGACCGTGGATGGCATTTTGGGGTGCACCGCTACACCACAGACAGTCGAGAAACTATTTAAATGCCGGAGATGTAAACCGTGGTGGTTTTAGTGAAATTCCAGGTACAGTCGCCTCTGTCTTAACCCATAGTAGTTGGTGGAAGGTCCGAGCTATGGGTTATGACAGAGTATGGGTTAT
>JAEUWP010000275.1:0-79339 GCA_018524725.1 Podaxis mareebaensis | reverse complement strand
GCTGCGGTGCGGGGACGATGACGATGATGACGATATATCACCAGTGACGTATGGCGGTGGATATGGAGGAGGATCGCCGATGGGTTCTTCTGGGTTTGACTCGTCGATGCCTGGAACGTTGGAGTCAACACTGCGGAGGGGCGGAAGCTGAGTACGACGGGGAGGGATGGCTGGAGGTTCATCGGAGTTAGGATCGACACAGTAGACTTCTACTTCTCGGAAGTAGAATCCGTGGGCGACTTCGTATTTGATGATATGCAGGACGACCTCAGGTGGATACATCATGTAGGGGTGAAGGAATACTATGGGTTCTCCGGCGTAAGGAATCATCTTCCAGCTGTGGGCCCAGGCGGAGTCAAAGTTGTTGTGGATCGTTTGGACGTATAATCCGTCGGGATCGAAGACGTGAGTGAAGGGAGCATTTTCCCAAGCGATGCATAATATTTCTGTCATCATGTGGTCGGTCTCGTAGAAGAGTGGTCCAGGCGTTGGCCAGTCTTCAGAGAATAGGGATGCGTGGCCAGGAAGGCAACGATTGGCGAAAGCTTCATTGCGATAGCGGGCTGAGTCTTCAGCTGGTATACCCGTATCTTGAGTGGTGGAACGGGAGGCATTGGGGAGTCCAAGCTCGTGGACTAAGGCGTGATAAATGACGTTGCGGCGGGAGGTACCAGGCTGGTTCATAACAGCCAGTCAACTCTATTTTCTTGGGCACTACACAAACTAGGGGCTATTCTCACCTGTGCATCCTCAATCCACTGACTTGCCAGCTTCCCCTAGGGCAGCACAAGAAGTCAACTCACTATGTAGTTGGGCACCTTGCATGACATTGGCATTAATATTGTACTTCCTTTGCTTACCTTCCTACCATCTCAGTAGATTGTGGCAATGCCTTTTTCTTAAACTCCCCACTCTTGTATGCCTGTATTCCTATAGTTAGTTCACATTCCTATGTAATAAAGATTGCATACTCTGAGTGAAACATAGCCCAATATGGCCTCTAATAACCATTTTTATGCCCAGAGAAACTACAGCCAACATGATGAAATATTGGAGACTGTCAAGATGTTACAAATACAGCCAACCCATATCAGATTGACTTAAGATAATCAGTAGAGTATATTTAGGTCAGTACAGTCACTTAGTGTTCCTTTTAACACTACCACTCCTTTTTACACTGAGGGTTTTCTCATGATTTGATGGCATGCATGGCTCAATTTCTTATCTAGAATATGCTCAATATATGCCTTTCTATGTCCAATAATAGAAATTAATAGCTGGAATGATGGATTGATAAAATCATGATAGATTTCTGATTTTGGACAGTTTGGTAAAAATTTGTCTGGCTGATATTTCTTGACCCCTCACACATCTGGCCAAAAAAATACACAAGCCTACTACTCCATGTCAAATCCATCCATAGATACCATTATTATAGCTCTCAGGTAAAGGGAGCACAATATATTCTCAAAATACTTAAAAATAATGGGAGAAAGGAGAAGATGTTATACACTGTTATGATTGTCACAAATTGTGACAATCTTTGGCACAACTGACATTCTACTTTCCTCTTCCCTCTCTCATAAAATTCTGGCTACCTGTATACTTGGAGTAGGTTTAGAAGACATGTATTTATGCTACAAAATGCTTCCAGTGTGTTTTACACCAAAATTGATAATTACTTTGTTGGGATACCCAAGTGTTGTCTGAGGTCCTTTTGTCAACACACTTCTCTCCTACCACCTCAGTCTTGAAGCTACACATTTCTACACACTACTCCAATGCCTTCAAAAACTAAGAAAAGCTCTAAACAGACCTTGAGAAAGTTGAATGCTAAGAAGATGTTAGTTACTAGGGCTGCCAAAATATACCTGGAGGAGCAGGAAAGAGATTTGGAGCCTAGTAAGAAGAGAAAGGGGTATCATGCAATTGCTGAGGAGGTTATGAGGGCTTATAGAGTGGAGACTGGAAGGGATATGAAGATCACTCATGTTACTGTTGCTAACAGAGTAAAAGATGAGTAATATCTATATAATGAATACTTTATTATCCTCATTCATTGAAGGTGTCTGGAGTATTTAAGAGGCTAATATGGAGAAGAGAGGGCTCATAGATGAAGAAGAACAAGTTGTCATTGTATTTGCACTTAAAGCTACTGATTGAGGTTTCCCTTTAACAGCAGGTCACTTAGAGGACCATATCAATATAGTGGCACATGCAAGACTCAGAAATGCCTTTCCAGAGACTGGTGTAGGTGTTAGCTGGACAAGTTGCTTCACTAAACAACACAGTGAGACAATTCAGAAGGGGTATTCAAGAAAGCTAGACTCAGTCTGGGCTCATGCTGTCAATCTGAATGACCATAATCTTTGGTTTGACTTACTTGAAGAGGAGCTTAGTGGTGTAAGTTCTGAGTGTATTTTTGGAGTTGATGAGATTGGTATTTAGGTATGTGTTTAAATTTATCAAAAATAAATAAATATTTATATCATAAACTTTAGGCTAATAAAGGTGGAAAGGAGCATGTATTTGGGAGGAAAGGTGAGCCTACCCTTTATCAACAGTGAAATAGTAGTCATGAGAATATCACAATTATTGTCACAATTTGTACTGATGGTACAAGTATTACTCCAGCTGCCATTTTCAAGGGTAATGAATACCTAATCAAGTGGAATCAGGACAACCCTGCAAATTCATCATATGTATTTCTTACTATTACAGACTTTATCACTAATGTTATATTAGGTTGGGCTATTCACAGAAGGGTTGGACTGATGTAGAGCTAGGTGCATTATAGCTCAAGCAGTTTTATGAATTTACAAAGTCAAAGGCTCAAGGATATAAACAAGTAATTCTTCTTGATGGCCATAATTCCCATTATTTCTATGACCTCCTCACTTATGCCCAATATCACAACATCTCCATTCTTTGCTATCCTTCACACTCCACCCATGTCTACCAGGGCCTCAATGTTGTAATCTTTGGAGTCCTCAAGTGCTTTTGGCAACAGGAATGTGATGACTTTCAATAGTCAACTGGGGGAAAAGTGACCAAGTCCAATTTTCTCTTGGTTTATAGTCGTGCCTATATTCATGCCCTCACTCCTGATAACATCCAGACTGCATTTTGCAAAACTGGTGTTGTTCCTCTTAACCATTCTATTATCCATTCTGAACTTTTCAACAGTCATGATACTGCACATGACATATCAATGCTGCTCAAACCCAATACTCCAATTCACAATACTGCTCATGCTATTGCTATATGGGTTAAGAAGGGTAAGGCCCCAGCTGTTCACCATGATCACTTAACTCCTAGTGCTTCCTTGGCCTCTGAGGAAGAGAATGATTTTGGCTTCAACATTCCATCTGGTTTGGTCAATTCCTTCACTTGCCTCCTAACCACAATTGACCACCCACTTTTCTCTTCTAATCCCCTCACCTCTGACACCCCTCCTCCTGAGTACACTCCACTTGTTTTATCACCAGTCAAGAAACATACTGACTTACTCTAATTTGAGCCCTAAACTAAATGTGAATCACTCCTTCAAGCTGTATTACTTAATGCTACACTCCAAGAAGCATATCATAAAGGTCAGCTTCATGGATAACAGGCAGCCATTATTCTCCAACATGTATACTGCCAGCAGCTCCAGAACCAACTTCAAATAAAGGAGGAAAAGACAAAGTCAAAGTCATCCCAGGGTTAAGCTGGACTGTTGGGTGGAAGGCCTCAGTTGCTTACTGGAATAGAGTTTGTTGAGGCAGTGGTAGCAAGGGAGCAGGAATTGAGAAAGGAGGGTGATGAAAAGAAGCACAAGAAAACAGTCCAGGCCTATCACTCAAAACAACTCAAGGAGTGGAGAGTGAAGGAGAGTGAAAGGGAAACAAGGAACAAATAGCTTCAGATGGAACACAAAGAGTTTATAGGGTTATGGCATGAAAACAACCTGGAGAGAGCTGATCTTGGACAACCTCCCATCCCAGATCCTGTACCAAAGGCAACTCCCAAGCCAACTTTGCAACAGTTGGCTAAAGATTGTGGGTTTCCCAATCTTTTCCCAACTACTAAAGATGTCTCCAGTAGTGCCTCTGACACTCCCAATGCCTCTAAGGGTAGCAAAGAGTCTCTGAGTGATGAAGATTGAGGGATTTTTTTTTTAGTAGGGGAAAATTGGCTTTTACCAACTACCCAGGAACCCGTCCACTTGTCCATCAGGTCTTAGAGTGTGGGGTTGGGCTTTGTCACCACCCAACCCACTAAAAACCCCCCTGCACCACCTGCATTAGCAGTGTGTACCCTGTGGTATCTATGGGTATCAATGGACCTCCATAGGTCCAAGTGAATTGCTTCACTCCCATTCCCTCTAGGCAGGACTGGTATGAGGGAGACTCTCTATAGTGTAACCTTTAGGAAGTTTTCACTGATTATTTCTATTATAGTGTCCTTAGTTATCCATTTGTTCATAAATTCCTTTGTTAATTTGGTTTTCTTTTTGAAGTCAGACTGTCTATTGACTGTTCTCCATTCAATTTCAATGTTTTTAGTCATTAGTTCCTTCCATTGTCTTATTATTATGCACTTCTTAAGGGAGGGATTTTCACTGAAGATTCTGCTGTTTCTAGCCTTCCATATGAACCAGGTAGTCTCTGCTACAATTTCTTTATATTTGTTATTAGTTGATCTTGTAGTTTGTTTCCTACTTTTGGGGAGTTTAATGGCTCCCAGAGACATGATTAATCCATTATCTGGTCCTATCCAGTTAGTGTCTGGGGTTGTTTTCTCCCAAAGTTTCTTTGCTTCTTCCCAGATATCAGAGCAGTGGTTCTCAGGGCAGTTTAGGAGGATATGGTCTATTGTTTCTAGCTCTCCACATTTGCACATTGCTTTGTCTTCCCAGCCAGGGATATTCAGGAACCATGGTCCAACCTTTAGTCTATTATGGAGCATTTTCCATGCAAAGTCTCAGAATTTCATAGGTAAAAGGTCTTTGTTAAGGTATTCCCAAATGGTTTCTTCTCTCAGCTGTAGGCCAGTTTTTGATTTGTGGGCATCAATGGCTTTGCTTATATTTGATCTTGTTGTATGGGTTCCTGGTGTTATGTTTCTTAATCTTATTATAAGGGAGTATGCTGATTTTTGGGTGAGGTTGTTTAGGTGAGCTCCTTCAAGTCAAAATTGTCTAGGGATATGTTTAGTCTCAGTAGGAGTTGCATTTAGCTTAAGAAGAGATTGTTTTAATGCATTGATTTCTTGATTTTCTGGGCCATCTGATGCCACTTTTATTTCAATTGTGCCTTTGTGAGATCTGATTGTATAGGCTAGGGTTTTTAACTCTTTACTCATATTGCTGTCTACAAAGTCTAGGTCTTCCCATTCACTGAGTTTTTTACAGGCAATCTTTGAGGCAAGGGACATGTCATTGATTACTTTAATGTTCCCTTCAAATTCAAATGCTTTGGTGAGTGCTATTATATTTGCCTGGTCTTTGTTTTTGAGGTTGTTGGTAGATAGAGCTAGTGTTTCACTTGTATTCTCTGAGGTGTTTTTCAGGCCAATTTTAATTGTTGGGATGCCATTTGATAGCACAGTCCTTATAGTTGTAGCTAGGATTGTTGTTTTTTCAGAGTTGTCTGGTCTTGGAATTCTTTTGATGGGCATAGTTGTTAGGTTGTTCTTTTTGGTCTTTCTAGCTTTGTATTGGGGGTATGATCTGAATATTCAAATTGCTTTTTCTGGGGTTACCATTTCTATGGATCTTGGGTTTATAAGTACTAGTTCTTGTTCTGGGCTGATTTTCTGATATTTTTGTATTCTAGTTGGGGTGTGGTCTAGGTTGTCATTTAAAAAGGGGATGGTGGGGTTCAGTTTTTCAGGGATCTTTCCTATTAGAATCTTAGCCATATCTACACATCTTTTGTTATGTGGGCATGAGTTGTCACCTTCATTTTCATAGAATTGTTTGACTTGTCCTACTGTTGTACATTTATGGTGTTCTCTAAAGATTGAGGGATTTTCGGCAGGAGATACTATATGTTTGATTGGTGTGTAACATCGTGTCACACGTGGGGTCACGCCGTTAAAAGGACTGGTTTGTGACAAAATTTGAAACTTGTTTCGTGGTCTCATTTCTCACTTAAAATTTTCGAAAATTTGTAGATCTGTGGGACTCAAACGTTGAATACTACATGTAAATTTTCATTCAGTTTGTACAAAAAATGCGTTCGAAATTTGCGAAATATAATTTGGTGTTAAAAGGAACGCTAAGTGACTGTAGTTGGTATTGGCTGGGCGTCTATGTTCATGGTCCCAATTGAGACATCCTGACATCGATATTTTCCCACTCTCAACATCCACACATACCCTCATGAAGCACAAGAACAAGTAGACAAAATTCCCAGTCGTACGCCCACTCACACCTTTACACCACCACAAATCTCTCACTCATGCCCATCCCGGGCGCGAGTGAAAAAAAAAATCATGCAGAAGGACGAGGGTCGTCATACGTACGTGCGCCCCTCGGCTCCAAGCATGGAACTCATCATTCAACTACTCTACAGCGAAAGCACTGGAACTGTTTCTTGGGCTCTTAATTCACGAAGCTAGCAAAGTGACAACAGAACGTGGGTCCAAAAATGTCGAAGCGTATCGCCTGTGCATCGTCCATGTCCTTCCACTACAGCACCAGTAACACTCGCACACTTTCCTAGTAAACATGCAGTCGTAACAACTCAAATGTTCGACTTTCTCAAAGAAATCGTTGAAGCTGTTCCCGATCCAAGTGCAGGAGCTAACCAAAGCCAATACCCCCAACGCCCCGCCAAAAGGCTAACCACAACCAACACTTTCTTCCCAATCTTCCCGTGATGGTGATAATGATTTTCATCTGGCTCCGGGCGCATCCCCGTTCCGGCGTTCTCGTGTACATCGTCACTCAATTCGTCATTTCTTTGATTGTCGGGAGAACGAGACTTTGACTGAGTGAAGAGGTCAGTTCGGGGTTGGATGCGGAAGTGGTGCCAGTGTCCGTCTGGTGTTGAGAGCTGTAGGGGATTGTGCAAGATTGGGAGGATGAAAAAGAAGAGGGCGAATAAGAGTTGAGAAAGATCCGGATGTGCAAAAACTTCTATTCGTCGTGCCTATTATTACATGGTTTTTATACTACGGTTCGAGGGGAATTTAAGCAGTATAGAAAGTGCTAGATAACAAGAGAAAAACGGTGAGAAGAAATAGAAGAGAAAGAAAAGGTACGGATCTTTTGGTTTATGACAAAGTTTCATTCCTAGGTATCCAACTACAGGAACAATGATTGCGAACCCCGAATGCGAAATATAAGGTCGAAGTGATAGTCGGAGGTCAGATGCCTCTGGACGGCATAGCGCGCTCGGATAGTGGATCCCGTTGTCGAAGAGATCAAGTTCTACCTTCCGAAGTTGGAAAGAAATGACGCACGGATCGTTGAGGATGCTGTATCGTTCATATGTTCCGAGTACATTGGAGCATCGAGGTCTTGAACCGGCGGTAACTTCGTATGGGAGGAGGGATGGTGTCTACAACACCAGCCGACCTCCGATCCCCATATTGGCTCGGGCGTTAGAAACGTGTTCACCATCTTCCATGGAAGGAAGGTCGTGCGAGTGTCCATGACCATGGTGACTATGTCTCTCGGCGTCACCAAATACAAAGTTTCCGGCAATCATCTCTCCTGTGTATCAGCATAACAGCAGAGATGACCGGCATGATTCCTTGAGTGAGGTACATTTGAGCTGTTCCACGAAGGATTTCATCAGGACCATCCGCTCATAATATCGGCTCGCCTAACTCACCAAGCCCAATACCTTCTTTCTTCTTCCCAACCTTGAACGCAACCATCCCCAAATCCCATCCCGACAGGTGTCGTAATGGCGAATCAAATAGCCAACATGAATTCCAGCCACCCTTCACCGTTTTCATCTCCTATGCTGTAACCAGGTTCTTGACAAGTCCACGGTCGGAATCGGACTCCGGTTTACACCCGCGAGCGCTTGACAACCCCTCGTCACCCATATTAGAGGGAGGTGGAAGTACAGCTATCCTAATCCCAAGCGAAGGCTCTTCAAAGGGTTGGTGAAAGATCACAGACGTTGTCAGAGACACTAAAGAAATCCACAAGAGTCAAATCAAGCAAAATCAAGAATCAGAATCAGAAACTCACCGAAATCGGCACCAGTCGTAATCCCTAAAGTGGGCACAATAACAATAGAATGAATCATAATTCCCAATTGCAGGACCAACGACCCAATAACCTGCCCCCTCCCGCCGACTCTCGGCTTGACCTCCCTCTTCCTCTTTTGTCCTCTCTTACTCCCCATCGTCTCCTCTTCGTTCGCCTCAGAAAAACCCACGACAGGCGAACCGGGAGCAGTAGTACTAATCCGCAACTTGGACCTCGACCTCAAGCGGTCATGCCCAGACGTGTCCTCGGACAGAGGCGTATCGAGAGCGGAAGCAGGGCAAGCACACGCATGCCCGACAATGCATGACACCCTCGCATCTTTATGATCCAAGGTGAATTTGTCAAAACCTCGATTGGGATGACAGCTGCCGTGTCTGGCGTGACAATCACAGGTAAATGAGCGTGGTGTGCATGGTTATGCGCGTGTGGTTGTGAGATGTGAGGAGCCGACTGAGTTTACGGTGGACGCAAAAACGGCGTGTTCTCATCTGTTCCTGGCATCTGGACAATATTAATGTCACTTTGTTGCGAAGGATCTCTAGACAAGACAGGGGCTTGTGAGATAGGGATAATAGCTCGTGCGAGAACCGGAGCTCGCGAGGATTTCAACGTCGACCGTCTGGAACGTTGGGGAGAAGGAGATAATGAAGAGATCAGCGTCGGCGGAGGGAAGGTTCCGCGTGAAGGTGATCGACATAGGACGTAGATAGATCTATAACACGAGGTGAGCGGTTTCTCGTGGCGATGGAACAAACAACACGAACATTCCATGGGGAAGATGGTTAGCAGGGATGTAAGACTGTTATCTCCGGAGGCCCTCCCTACTCAGACAAGTCCAACACTGGAGCCTTATTTGCAATCTCAAAACATGAGACGCCGAAGCTCCCACAAAGCATCCTTGACAGTCCTAAACTCAAAGGTCTATTTGACGCTTGCACCTAACAAGTACCTGAAGACAGGTCTTCCGCGCAACACGCGGCCACTGTTCTTCAAGCTGTAAGTTTTTTTTTTTTCTTCCCGAGAAAAACTGTTGTCTTTCTTACCAGGATGGCCAGCTCCTCCCTCCTCCGGGCTTATTCCAAAGGTAAGATATTTTCCCTCCTCGCTTCCCACAAGTTAACCCCAACTTTCATCCCAGGTTTCTGTGGTCTCTAAGGGGTTGGATGTGGTGCTAGTAGATTTGCTTGTATGGTATCGGACCCGTCTTGATTAATTGATTGTTCTAGAATACACTTCTTGGAGTTTGTAAACGGAAGGAACCTGAGTCGAAGCGGGTTGTCCAGGGGGCGGTGGGAAATTGTTGAGGAGTGATAAGAGAGCTGGGGAACGGCTGGAGCCCATGAAACGGAATTGCACCCAATAGCATGGCCATCATCTGTGTGTATACTCAATGGATGACGTTGAATGGACGTGAATAGATACACACTTTTAAAAGTCAGAACAGAGAGTTTGCCATCGGAGGATGCGCAAGCGAGAATGGCCCCAAGTTCGTGCGGTGCCCAAGAAATAGAGTTGACTGTGGTGCCGTTGGTGGTCCAATTGACGTCACGAAGGACCAGAGACGCACCTGAGGCCGTATGTAGGCTGTGCTCGCCTATTTTGATCCAACCACCTTGGGGTCCTTGCTCTTTCCAGATCAACACTTTGCCGTCGTACGAGCACGACGCGAGAATGTGTCCATACTTCGGATGGGCCCACCCGACTTGCCAAACGGGACCCGTATGCCTAAAAGAGGATTAAAGGAAGGCAGAAAGGGAGAAGATAGGGACAAACCCCTTGAGGACGTGGCCAGCAGAGGAACGTTGAGGCTCGCCATCAACAACGTCGAATACTTTGACTGTGCGATCGGAGGAACAGGTGGAGAGTCTTTTCCCGTAATAGGCAAGTTGAGCATCGCGCTGGACAGGACATGAAAGGTGAAGGAGATACACGATGAGTGTGACACACGATCATATCCCCATGCGAGGTCTCTATTGTCACAAAGTCGGACCGTCGTCGCCATCTTGAGTCGCTGAGGTAGTAAGCAATAGACTTGTGGCCAACGTGGAAGCCAAGCGCGACGGCTAGTCACACACACATGTCACAACCGACCGATCAGCGCTCACTCTCCTTGGCGCCTAAGTAACTTCCCAAATGTTTAAGAACTCACGGGGTATGGCGATTGAGACACTTGTATTGGGTGCCTCACGCTCTCCTCTCTCGTTGTGATGTACCAAGAATGCCATGTAATTTCCTGTGCGACGCAGGAAACTTTTTGCCCAGAAGGCTATTCCAGTCCCAGGTCGGCTGATGATGCGGGAAGGCAAGCAACACCACCAGCATCCCAAGGGACGTTCCAGGTGCAGAAGGCGGAGGAGCACTGTTTTGGTTATGGAGACCACTCAGACGTTTACAAAGGCTACTATAACGGGCGATTAGTGAGTCTATCCATCTCACCGTTTCGCCTGCTAACTTCGCAACCTAGGTGGCTATCAAACAACTACGAGGCATCAATTCCAGCAAAGCCGAGTCTAGGGATCGTCTTCGTCAGGTAGTTGCACCCTTTGACTCATGTCGTTGGATCTCTACTCACCCTCACTTGCAGAGCCTACAAGTCCAACTCGATACCAGTTGGCAGCACCTGGATCATCCAAACGTATGCAAGATTTACATGATTGCTGAAGGCTTCGGCTTTCTGCCAGCGCTAGTCATGACCTACTATCAACGTGGAAACATTGTCAAACACATTCAAAAACACAATCCTCAAATCGACCAACGAATAAAATGGGTACTTGCATGCTGTTCAGCGTGAAGCGCACCTAACAGTGCTTTCATCAGGTTTCTGAAATCGCAGATGGTCTCTCCTATTTGCATTCCGTTGCCGTGTATCATGGCGATCTACGAGGCGTTCGTATTTTATCATTCCGCGTATTCCCTTTAGCTTACTGGACACTCTCAAGGTAAACGTATTTCTCGACAACAACAACCGCGCCGTGATTGCAGACTACGGTATCGCCCAATACTTCAATCATTCTGGAGGCGCCTCCGCTGGATCTACTGGAGTCGTGCGCTGGACTGCCCCTGAGGTGATAGCGCTCCCTCCTAACCCAAACCTTCAACCAGAAAAGATCGACGTCTTTGCTTTCGGTATGACAATGCTCGAGGTAGGCGCAGTATACGTTGCAACTGCGTGCTCGGCTCGCATACTCATCTTCTACGCATATAAGATTATCTCCGGAGACCCTCCCTACTCCAACAAGTCCAACACTGGAGCCCTATTTGCGATCTTAAAATATGAGGCACCGAAGCTCCCACAAAGCATCGTTGGCAATCCCGAACTCAAGAGTTTATTCGGCGCTTGTACCCAGCAAGCACTCGAAGACAGGCCATCTGCGCAGGATGCAGCCAATGTTCTTCGAGCTGTGAGCTTTTTTTTTCTTGAGAGAAACTGTTGCCCCCCTAACCAGGATGGTCAGCTCCTCCCTCCTTCGGGCTTGTTCCAAAGGTAAGAGACTCTCCCTCTCTCACTGCCCCGCGAACTAATTTGTTTTACTCTAGACTTCTGCGGACTCTCAGAGGTTGGATTTGGTACTATTAGGTTTGCTCGTATGCTACCGAACCTATCATGGTTGTTCTAGAACACATTTCTTAGAGTTCGTAATTATATGGCATTATTCGTCCAGTAAAAATTTGCGTGGATCCCCGGAGACAGTCGGTATCAAGCATAACACCTTTGGCTTCATGCTAGTACTCTATCTCCCCTCACACGAAATATACTAGCCTGCAACAATGCAGTATGACTTGGGCATAAGTACTCTTTTCTGTGGTACGTTGTCTTGAAGTCTGACACCTCTAGTCTTCGGATTGCATTAATGACGGTGGGAACACGCTAGTGTTAAGTATGTACCAGCGACGGGCTCCGGTGCCGTTCGGCAGTGCTGGTCCACGTCTTCAGACACCGCAAGTTCGGTTAACATCTGTGCAGAGACTTCTTACATGTGTTATTAATGCATTGGATGGGCAGAATTGATTGTTGTGCAAAAAATGCAGCGCAAAGGAAATCAATTCTAGCTATTACCACTAAGTCCATCTAAGCTTTATGGCTGTCCACCTCAGGTGCTGGTACGCTGGATCTATGTGGCATATTTTTCAAACTTAGATATATCGGGTAGCTGGCGAGATCATCACTCACATGAAGTAGGATATTGTATACACGGTCATAGTCAATTTCGGCGTCAGACTTAGCTCTCATTATCTCCCAGAATGCAGAGCTATCTTTATGTTTGACACGCTCTTCTGGGCGATTATCCAGGATCTGCAGGCTGCCAATGTAAGCCTGGATCGCGTTATAGTTGGGCCGCTTGCTGGGTGCATAGTTCCAACATTGATTCATTAGGTCCCACACCCTGTCGTCAATTGTGTTGTCCCTGATGTCCTTTGCAGGCCGGATCGGGATTTCGCGACGTATTAACAAAGAGGCCAGCACACTGTAATCATTCTTGTACTGGTAAAATGGGATCTTGCCTGTGCAAACCTGACGAACTGTCATGTGTCGTTCAAATCAGATGAGCATGCAAGTTCGTACCTCATAGCACAAGCAGCCGAAGGACCAGACATCAGATTCTTTTGTCAATGGTCCAGCCTCATCTGTATCAAGCATTTCGGGGGCTGTCCAACGCAATGTGCCTCTAACTTGCCCAGGATTAGAATCAACTCCAATGTCCAGTGCTCGGAAGTCTGTCAACAATGCCCGCCCGGCGTCCGACACTACAACATTTTGCTATAAAGACGTAGGAGTTAGCGAGGCGTTGACGCAAACATACAAGTAGAGTGTACCCCTTTGATGTCGCCGTGTACTATATTTATTTGATGCAGGTACCCCAGACCATCGGCAACGTCAGAAATCTGATGCAAGACGCTCAGTGGCTTGGTTTGGGATAACCGATAAACCACGATAGAGTACGTACCAGAGGTAGTCGAGGAGTTTTCGAATTCATTTCCAAATAATCACGAAGGTTTCCATTCTGCATCCAGGGTGTAATAAGAGCGATTCTCAGTGACGATTCGCCAAAAAGGTATGCGCCATAAAACGGCAAGATATTGGAGTGGGAGAGGTGGGTCCACCGGATGAGTTCTTTGACGTGCGTCTGCGAAGTGTTTGAGCTCGTCTGTTAGATTTGATTGACAACAAATGCAACGAAGCTTACCCTGAAAAGCGCGGTAATAGCCTGGCTCTGACACGATCGAACGACCCTGAGGCAAATCTCCAGGCCCTCATATGTTCCCTTATAAACGTCAAAAAACCCCCGTGTCAATTTCAGCCCCTTTGAGCACATAAGGTCGCGGAAAAGCCAAGCCGATAAGTGCGCCGAAAACATCCAGAATATTCCCCTCCTCTCTCGTTGAAAGAGTACCTGGTTCGCGTAAGATCTTTGTATCAAACCAGGAATCAGATTTGCAAAGGTAGTGGCGATGCGGAGCCCACGGGACGTACTAAGCCGAGGTAATCAACCATATGTTGGGCGTCATCTCCTGCAAGTTTGCAAATCCTAGCTCGTTTTTGGGAGTTGCTAACGGTTTTCGGGAGCAGAGAACGACACAGCTGTTGACCCATTCGAGGACCTTCGGCTTTACACTAACGTGAAGGTGTGAATCTGGTGACCTAGGTGAGGCTTCTGCGAAGTACTTACACGAAGAAGTATTCTTTCCACGCGCTGGTAATCAATTTCGGTGTCCGACCGGACTCTCTTCTCCTTCCAGCAGGCAGAGTTGGTATCAGGCAATGAACGATCATCCGGTATTTGAAGGTCTGCGATGAAACGCTGAATGTCTTCACATTTAGGACGCCTTTCAGGCTCGTAGTCCCAACATTTGGTCATCAATGCCCACATGCGGTCGTCAATTTGATCATAATGGTGCCCCGAGGTTGGTCGGGGTGGGATTACCGGGTTTTTCAGAACGGCAAGTATTAGCTGAGGAGCAGTGTCGTACTGATAGAATGGAACCTTGCGCGCGAGAACCTTGCAGCCTGTAAGACCGGGGGCATCACGCGATCTGAAAGATATCGCACCTCGTAGCAGAGACACCCAAATGACCAGATATCACTCTTTTGTGTTGCCCGTGCGTTGACGCCTTTGAGTAACTCAGGGGCCATCCAGTTTGCCGTGCCGTTGGATATTAGGGTGGCGGTCACCGAGAAGTGTGATATTCCGAAATCCGCGATCATTGCTTGATGATTAATCGAGACGAGAACATTCGCCTGAGAAGGATATAAATTGATACTGATTCTTGGTTGAATGTTAGGTGGGTTAACGTACTGCTTTGAGGTCTGCATGTGTGATCCTTGATTTGTGGAGATACCCTAAACCGGAAATGACATCTGAAATCTACGAGGCATTAGTGACGACGCGGGATATATCAAATAAAATGCCCACAAGCGGTATCCGAGGGTTCTCGGGGAATTCTTGCACATATTTTGAAAGATCGCCATTCTGCATCCATGGCGAAACAATGCAGATTCTCGGTATACTTTCATTGGAAAGGTAGACACCATAGAACGGAAGTATGTTCCGGTGCGAGAGGTGAGCCCATAAGATAAGCTCCTTCACATGTTCCTGTCGTTTTGGCACGTCAATTATTTATGAAGTCCAGACGTCAAATAATTTACCCTTAGGGTTGGCTGGTTATCTCCTTCCTGGTAAACACGCGCCACCTTGACACAAACCGTCTCATCGCCACACCGTCCCTTGTAAATGTCACCGAATCCTCCTTGTCTTTCAGGATAAGTGAGATCACACTTAATCCCTTTCAATTCACAACATCGAGGAAAGACTTGCGCTGACTTTGCAAGTCTAGACAATAAAGATATGATACGCTCTCCTTCATCTGTCTTGAGGACGCCTTTCTCCTCGAGAACCTGTAATGGTTAGTAGCTCTTGAAAACTGACACGCAACAAGGCTTCTGGGAAACGTACTATGTCGAGGAAATCAACCATGCATTGAGCCTCCTCGTCCACAAGACCAGTTATCGACGTTTTTCCAATTGAACTTCCCACCAGCTCTGATATTAAAGTACACGATCGGTTGTATGCGTCAGGCAGGTCGTGACAGGAAACGATACATGGTGGATCGTCAGAGGGTGTGGAGTCGTCTGGTTGTAGGCTTGCGGAGGTGTGAGTGTGTGCTGTCAGTGTCAGGAGCTGGCTAGGAGGCCTGGTAGCAGATTGTGTGTTACCGTGGTGAGCGCCAATGGATGGCCCTTGGGATCGTGTTTCTGAAGTGTTGGATCGCATAGGTGCTAGTAGTAATAACCTATTAGCCCATGCACCAATCAAAGGCTATTGGGAACAACTTGCCAGAAGACTGCTTGTTCAACTCATCCATGTGCGTTGTTAAATCAAGCACAGTCTCCCAAGCGCTTTCGGAGGAGTTATTAAATCGCGTGACTCGCGGCACAATGCCCGCTTGAAGGAGTGCGTTCCATTGTTCTTGTACTTCCTTCTCCCGTCGCAGTCGCCTTACGTGCAGGGGAAGCTGCGCCCACATCGTTGTTACCAACAACGCTGCACTTGGGAACCCCTTGTTTAATTCTTTACACAGGGCCATGAGCAAGGTCAAGTGCTTTAATGATGCATCGGAGAATTGGTCATCCTCGATGCGGTGGAGGTAAAGGATACCAGAGATCCTGAGCTTCCGGGAAGTCCTTTGGGAAAAGTAAATATTCATTTCCATTGGAGGACACAGACCGCTCACACTGCGTGTAAGTGATGCTTCAGCTTTCGATGATTTGTTCATTGCTCTCCCAGTTGAAAGCCGGCATATCCAAGAAGATGACCTTGCGATTCCCATAGAGATCTGGGTTGGAGCATGCGGTATATCGTACATCGTCTAGCTCCTGAGTCCACCCACTGGACAGGATATCTGCCTCTACAGCTTTATTGATGAACTGATGCGAGATGAGCTTGATTCAGTACACAGTGATCAAGTACCTACAGTGCTCTTGCCCGCCCTTACATTTCCAACGACACTACACAGCAGTTTAGAGTTGCAAACAGGAAGAATAGACATGCACCCACGCAATGAGAATGTCGTCTTGGTGTATAGAATCCAGACCCGGATCCAAAGAATCTGAAGCTCTATCGCCCATGGCGTTCAGCAGTGCTTGACCTAGCTCTGAGATATGTGGAGTGTATTGAAGGGGGCGAAGACAAGTTGTGGATCAGCCGCCAAATCAGTTGGCTGCGTTTTCTCGCTGAAGCCTGGGAGTTTTGGCAACAGCCCAGATAATTTGGAGGGCGCTATGGGCAACATTCTCTGTGTCGAGCGGGCGTCAAGTGTCAAACCATCTATATCTGTCAATCAGCTGGCACAGCCTACAAGGCTTTTTATTGCACCTCAGGTTTTTGGGGGCAGGACTTGAAAGAACTCTGGGCATGAGAATAAGTCCGTCGTACACATGGCACCGTGCGGTTGGTGGGTAGATATTGGGTCCATAATAAACTTCTTCCAGTATATGATATTACTTGCAAGTCCACTACCTATTTCTTTTTTATTGGAGGCTTTAGTGACATCAATCTACTATTCACAGGGCTTGAGTAGGTAGCTTGCATAGACAGCTAATTGGCAGCCCGTATGACCTCAAAAGGAGATGTCATTCCGGCTGATCTGCAAACTGCAGCGTTTCCACGACTCCGGTGGACGACCTCACGAAATCACCAGCACCTGGCGAGTTTCCGTCTGAGCCTAGGTCGATGGTACTGATTCTTGCTTGTTCGCGTGTGTGCAGTATGACCCGACAAATTAGGATCGAGTGTATCGAATGCATTGGACTGGCAGGGATTGGTATCCATTCCGAGCCGTCAAAAGAACATTGACGTACGAAGAGAGCAGAGCTAAGTATTGTCTCTGTCGGTTTTTGTTGGAGTTAGCAAAGCGGTGTCGAGTATATCGAACGGCTGCCGAAATACGTACCTGAAGCAGTCAGGAATATGTGGGCTGGAACAAGGACTGCCGAATTTCATTTTCTACCTTTTCATATGACTTATATCCCTTCCCGTTATTTCTCCGCACTTTTTCCCTTAAGACGGCCTTTATTATAAAAGCTATACACTGTGCATGTTCCCCCTTCAGTACTCGCGCGTATTTCGAGTGACTGAAGTGAGTATTATATATCTTACCTGACCTGGACTTGTATTAACGGCGTTTGTAACTAGTCTATTTGTATATCTTTCAGGTATTAAATATAATAGTACTCGCGCGTATTTCGAGTGACTGAATCTATTTGTATATCTTTCAGATCTTTCAGTTTTCAGTTCTACAATATGTCCTTATGAGTTTTACAGAATGGACTGACTGATAATCGTAGAATTACAACAAGGTTGACCATGGATAGGACTTCAACGTTTTGAGTGCCGTGTGATGACCGATTTGAAATAGCTATACTTACCAACAAGGTAGATGTAGTATAATACTCCTGATGCCCGTTCCGTCAGATCCGTGTACCCAGAGAGTTTGGAGGCTCACCATCTCTGGAGACGTCTAGAAACAGAGGTGAGAATATGTCTTGGCAGTGGAATAGTCGAAGGCGAACATGACCTGTACCCACGTATGAACATGAAGGCACACACACCTAGAGCACAGACTTGCTGTCAACAATTTGATGCGAAGTGGCCTGTTTTACACACCAATGTCAATTGCCATGAGGAGTATCCAGTTAATATATAGCGGGTCGCTGGAGCCTGTGACTATACACCTGGGGATTTGGGGCATGGAGGGAATGACTGGGTAGAGTTAGAAACCCTGCCAAATAATTTTTAGAGAATTTTTAGACTCGCATGTTATGCATTGTGCTTCAGGTATGTGTATGTACTCTCATGTGTTAAAGCTGAATCTAACAAAACAACTCGCATTGTACTTCAGTGACCTGAGACCATCACATTTGCCTGAGACACTGGGCTACATAATATACATGTTCCTCATTAACTGATCTCCCCAGTAAGCCCCGCAATTTTCTTCCTACTTTGCAAGTTGCCGAACTTCCTCCTCGCGTCTGGGTCTTGTTGACTTCATTGATGGTGCTGGCATAAATGTCCTCACCTTGAATCCCCAACTACGAAAATCACGATACTCAGATATAGCGATCCAACAAAAAACGCACGGAGCCCCCTGGTTCGATAACGAAGGGGGACCCAGCAATGATGATGTGCACCCACCACCCAATTACTATCATCAGATAAGGAAAGCGAAGAGGGACACGACTTGAATTCAACGTTGTGCGAATCATCAGCCGACTTGGCTTCCTCCTCGCCAGTCCTCGCATTCCAGATCCTCACTGTCCCATCCCATGACCCCAAGGCAACTCGCGTGCCATCGGGCAAGAAAGCGACAGACAGCCAACCCATGTGGCCCTCCAATCGGGCTTCTTCCTCGCCTGTCCCCACATTCCAGATCCTCACCGTCCGATCCCTTGATGCTGAGGCAACTCGCATGCCGTCGGGCGAGAAAGCAACAGACCTCACCCAATCCGCATGGCCCTCTAACCGGGCTTCCTCCTCGCCCGTCCTCACATTCCAGATCCTCACCGTCCGATCCTCCGATCCCGAGGCGACTCGCATACCATCGGGCGAGAAAGCAACAGACCTCACCGAATGCGTGTGGCCCTTCAACCGGGCTTCCTCACCCATCCCCACATTCCAGATCCTCACCGTCTGATCCAACGATCCCGAGGCAACTCGCATACCGTCAGGCGAGAAAGCAACAGACCTCACCGACTCCGTGTGGCCCTTTAACCGGGCTTCCTCCTTGCCCGTCCCCACATTCCAGATCCTCACCATCTGATCCTCCGATCCCGAGGCAACTCGCATGCTATCGGGCGAGAAAGCAACAGACCTCACCCAATTCGTGTGGCCCTTTAACCGGACTTCCTCTTTGCCTGTCCCTACATTCCAGATCCTCACCGTCCAATCCTCCGATCCCGAGGCAATTCGCATGCCGTCGGGCGAGAAAGCGACAGACCACACCCGACCCGTGTGGCCCTCCAACCGGGCTTCCTCCCCGCCCGTCCTCACATTCCAGATCCTCACCGTCCGATCCTCCGATCCCGAGGCAATTCGCATACCGTCGGGCGAGAAAGCGACAGACCTCACCGAACGCGTGTGGCCCTCTAACCGGGCTTCCTCCTCACCCGTCTCCACATTCCAGATCCTCACCGTTCCATAGGACGATCCCGAGGCAATTCGCATGCTGTCGGGCGAGAAAGCGACAGACCACACCTCCGTGTGGCCCTTCAACTGGGCTTCCTCCTCGCCCGTTTCCACATTCCAGATCCTCACCGTCCGATCCAACGATCCTGAGGCAACTCGCATGCTGTCGGGCGAGAAAGCGACAGACAACACCCAACCCATGTGGCCCTTTAACCGGGCTTCCTCCTCGCCCGTCCCCACATTCCAAATCCTCACCATCCCATCCTCCGATCCCGAGGCAACTCGCATGCCGTCGGGCGAGAAAGCAACAGAACTGATCCGCGAAACCCCACCCAAGCAATGTTCCATCGGTCCCCAGGAGTCAGGTAGGCCCATTGCGACACTTCGTGGCCCCTTCACCTCTGCACCATAAACTTGACGCATTAAAGACTTCTTGGGAATCCATGTGAACGCCGACTGGTAAACCTCGAAACAATGCTGTTGGATGCCCTTGAAATTCATCCGCAGAAATTGACAGGCATCATCAACGAGCGGTCGCAGATCCTCACAATCTGTAGCTTGGATGCGCTGCCATCACATCAGCACATGGACTTTGCTTTCTCATAATTAAGACTTACCGAGAGAGCGGCGCTTGCACTGAGAAGCGATTTAATCCCTGTCCTCAGCTCACCAACAATACTCAGACACTCCATCCAATGCAAGAGGTGAGTTTTCAGGAACTTGCGTAAAGCGTCAGTAACCGCTGGCTTGCTTGAGTCCCGGACCTCATTTAAATGGGTGGCCCAGTAAACGCATGCGTATTTGAGTGCTTCAGGGATTTTGCTGGTATCCTCGGGTGGGTTCGTCCTGTCCATATGGGAGACGGTCAATTCTTCTGGAACCCCACAAATGTTGTACTTGAGCCACCCGTTCATGAGCTCGAGGCATTTGATTGCAAGTTCTGTGTGACCATCGGCAGAGACAAGAGGGGCGAATGGGGAGAAACGCTTTGGTGAGCAGCGGTCAGGGTCTACGAGGAACTCCGGGAAGGATGCGTGAAACGGGGAGACTCGAGCATTTTTTCCGGGGGGGATGTGAATGACGGAGTTGAGTGGCGATAAATACGCAACGGGATCTGATATCCCCGACAACATGGAAAGGGCGTCAATTGATAACGGATGTTGAAGGAATATGACGAACGAGACAAGCGTCCTCATGAGGGGCAATTCCCAGTCTTCCTGGCCATCACAAGCTTGTTGAACAATATCTCCATACAGCCCATCTATCGCCGACGTTTGTCGCCGGCTCCATGTGTGGTTTGCCAAGGAAGTGAGCCGCTGTTTGTAACGGCGCTCACCATCTCGAATGTAACGCGCTGCCGTAGCTGCATAGACGAAAAGTTTCCCAGAGTCCTTGACAATTTGAGACAATTCGCTCTCGGGTGGCCACCCATCCTCCTTGTCCAGATCATAGTCCCTCTTGATCTCGGCCAGCGATGCCTTCACGTACATCCGGATGTCACTCTCCACTACGCTTTTCTCGACCTCGTGAAGCAAGATAGTATTGTGGGAACCCTTCGAGGAATTGAAGGCGGTAGTGATGAAATCATCGGCTCTGCTGACGAGGAAGAACTTGAGGGGAAGATCCGAAGGGGAACTGAGAATGACCCGGATGAGGCGCTTGACGTGGTTGGGGTTTCTGCATTCGTCGAGAGCATCAATGACGACAATCTTGTAAATCCCGACCCGGCCATCGACGGTGGTCCGCAACGGTTCAACAATGAGCTTTTCGAACTGCTCTTCCATGTCGTTCGACTCCACCAAATCCGGGTCCCTCTCCAAGACTTTCGCGAGCTCCGCATGGAAAGTCGGTGAACCCTTGGCAAGGCCGTATGCAACACCCGGGATGATGCGGCGCGCGTCCTTGGTTTTCTCTGACGCTCGAGAGCAGAAGAAACTCGCCCCAAGCATCTGCCGTTGGTTCAAGCGCTCGCACAGCGACTGCGCGATCGTCGACTTCCCGATGCCTGCCATTCCTGCAAGCCAATGTACCTTAACACCTTGATCGTCAGAAGCCTGGGCTTCCAACTCTTTGAGGACGTTGACGCGTGTACCGGGCATGCATCCTGTGGGATCGCCATAGGCGGAATGCCGGGTTTTATACGAAGCGCCCTCGGAACGGAGTTTGTCCGTCAGATCTGTAATGATATGAGAATACCAAGTTGTCATTCTCAAGGAGCGGCCTACCAGTCTGTCAATGGAATATGTGAGGCTAAAAGTGCTTCCTCAAGCGCGAAACTACTTACTTTTGGCATGATGTGTTGACCTTCGACGATTGTCAGTTGCTTGATCACAAAGTCGTGTGCATTTTCGAACATTCTTAGATCGCGTCCTTCAGGAAAAGCGAATTCAACATTTCTGACCATGGTATAAAGTATGGAAAGATAGCGCACTTGTGGGCTCATTTGTCCATTGGAATTGAGATTCAGTGTTGGACACTAGGCAACAGATTGTAAGTAATGCTCAAAGGCCAGGTGATGTGCGCTTAAGCCCACCTTGGGTCGAGACTTGGCCGCCTTCTGTTTGTAGGATAGGTGGGTCCTGAGATCTATTATTGATGCGTAAGTCTTGAATTTCGACTATTATCGGTTGATTTGTCGCAGGGTGGGCACTCTTGAGTGTTGCTTGATTATGTCCTCCAGGAAGAATGAGTTCAGCGTTTTTACATAACCGGGGCGCAAGATATGCAGAGCTAGCGTACCTGTAAGCTCGTGCGTCCGTCGAGATCGGGACTCGGCGTTGGGTACTAAGTGTCCGACTATAAGTCATACTCCAAGGCTGATTGGCGAACACTCGAGCCTACCTTCGGTGGCGGCTTGGCGGCCACTCGCCTGTAGGATAGGTAGTTCCTGGGGTGCGTTCTGATTTGGGCCCTCAGGCATTGATTCCTCCTTGTGTGGTTTGGAGCGTGATATAAGGCCTTGTGGGGACGAAGGAGGACTGAGTGGTTTCCTTTTCACGGCGACAGTTCTCGCTGAGACGGACGTAGAGGAACGGGCGAAAGACAAAGCTAGGGCGTCAAAGGTGCAGTGCATTGTGCCAAACAAAGTGCTTCGATTTGCCTCACGGCATCCACGCCAAGGGAACATTCCGTCCAAGTTGCAGCGCGTGCATCAGAAATACAGTAAGGCTGTTCCCACTGTCATCGTCTACATTTAGAATCGAGATGAAGGTTTAATGGGACAGTTTCCACATACCTGAGGAGAGCTTGCATCTGAGTTGACTGTCAATATATAACCCACTCATTTTCTGATACCACCATGTCGTGCCGACGTAGCTGCGGGTACAAAGATGTCGGGCGACCGTGTGTTCAGGTGGCTTGAATCACAGAACTGGCAAACAATGGCAGGTCCTCCTTGTGCTCGTAGGATTACACACCCGTGATGATGACCATCTTGCTAGTGATGAGCAGGCCATGGGGGGTCTCGACGACTCTGACATTCGTGGCGGTTCATTCCTTTCGCAAAATTGCTTCCACATACCAACCGTTATGATACTCCTAACAAGGCCTGCAGAAGTTTCGAATAAGACAATATACGATGGTTATTACGTAACATTCGATATTTTATCCTCCATTCCCTGCTTTAACCGGACTTGCTCGACCATGCCACCGCCATCGTCTCCGTCGTCGTCATCTTCCCTGAAGCACGCCCCCTGCTCGTCATAGTCCTCCGCGATGTGCCCAATTCCTTTGTACAAAGCCCTTCGTTCCCCTACCAACTCCACCCACAACTCCAGATTAAACCCTCGCGCATGGTATAGAGCCTCCCGACAACTTGAGACCGAGCGATGGAGCACAGAGGAATATGAAACTTCCCTCCCTTGGTACAAGAACCTGTCTTGGCTTAGGTCTTTCTATCCCATGGGGTCAATAAAACCGCGTACCACAGTATCCAAGTATGACCATAGTAAGTCCCGACAAATATGTTATAGGTTCCACGATATTCCAAGCAGAAATTCGTTGAAACCAAATTCCTGACCCCAATTCGACACCGAGGACTCACCATCCAAAGCCCCAAAAAGTTAATCTGGCAACTGCACCCCCAACAAACGACCAGTATCCCCACTCCGCCAATGGCCAACCTTCTTGCACCCCTCTACGCTTCTTCATCACACTCCCTCTTAATTACCTCCATACCCGCCAACCGCTTCTCCACGACGTCCCACCTTCTCCTCAAATACCTTGTCCGGTCTGCAAACGTCGGCACTTTCACTCTTATTACTTCTCTCTCACCTCCGCTTCCTGTTCTGTACATTTGTTGGCTTCATTTGCACGAAATTATGGCCGTCCAGTCCGGGCTCGCGTTTATACGCTAGGACTATTTGGAACTCGGCGCCCTTTGCTGCGTCCCTCACGAAATCCCCTGCATCTGTCGAATCAGACCACTCAAACGCCCTCCCCGCCGGCGAAACGATACATCGGGGTCCCAACAGTATCAACCTTGCAACATGGGACAGTGATTGAGATGGGTGGAGGGGGAACACCGTGGGTGGTCGTGTTGGTGCCGACACCGACGTTTCGGACTCATGACGTTGCTCGAACTTGATGGAATGTGAGAGGTGCCCGAGTGGGAGGATGAGTTCGAATAGGCGCGACGACGTCGGTTTCCTGTTCAGACTCGTGAATGAAGTTCTACTAAGCACCGTTTGTTGAAACCGCGTACCTCTGTATCTGTCAATCAGCCGGCACAGCCTACAAGGCTTTTTATTGCAATTCAGGTTTTTGGGGGCAGGACTTGAAAGAGTTCTGGACATGAGAATAAGTCCGTCGTAGACATGGCACCGTGCGGTTGGTGGGTAGATATTGGGTCCATAATAAACTTCTTCCAGTATATGCATATTACTTGCATATCCACTACCTATTTCTTTTTTATTGGAGGTTTTAGTGACATCAATCTACTATTCACAAGGCTTGAGTAGGTAGCTTGCATAGACGGCTAATTGGCAGCCCGTATGACCTCAAAAGGTGTCATTCCGGCTGATCTGCAAACTGCAGCGTTTCCACGATTCCAGTAGACGACCTCATGAAATCACCAGCACCTGGCGAGTTTCCGTCTGAGCCTAGGACAATGGTACCGACTCTTGCTTGTTCGCGTGTGTGCAGTATGACCCGACAGGTTAGGATCGAGTGTATTGAACGCATTGGACTGGCAGGGATTAGTATCCATTCCGAGCCGTCAAAAGAACATTGACATACGAAGAGAGCAGAGCTAAGTATTGTCTCTGTCGGTTCTCAGTTCTGCGATATGTCCTTATGAATTTTACGGGATGGACTGACTGGTAATCGTAAAATCACAATGAGGTTGACCATGGATAGGACTTCAACGTTTTGAGTTCCGTGCGATGACCGATTCGAAATAGCTACACTTACCAACAAGGTAGATGTAGTATAATACCCCTGATGCCCGTTCCGTCAGATCCGTGTACCCAGAGAGCTTGGAGGCTCACCATCTCTATAGACCACTTTGACGAGCTGTGAATTGCCTCCAGAGACATCTAGAAACGGAGGTGAAAATATGTCTTGGCAGTGGAATAGTCGAAGGCGAACATGACCTGTACCCGCGTACAAACATGAAGGCACACACACCTAGAGCACAGACTTGCTGTCAACAATTTGATGTGAAGCGGCCTATTTTACACACCAATGTCAATTGCCATGAGGAGTATCCAGTTAATATATAGCCGGTTGCTGGAGCCTGTGACTATACACCCGGGGATTTGGGGCATGGATGGAATGACTGGGCAGAGTTAGAAACCGTGCCAAATAATTTTTAGAGAAGCTCTAGACTCACATGTTACGGACTTGAGGAAGAACGCCATGTTGACGGCGTTGGGTATCATGATAGCCATGTAGAGGATGAGGAGGCCGATGCCAACTTTGAGATCTCTACCCCATACAGCCCATGTTCGCAAACTTAGAAGCACTGGAGTATCAGTGAGATATCGGACCAAAGGTAGAGAGAAGGCAAGACTTGCGTTCACCGATGGATAGGCCAATTGTGAACATCCCTGTAAAAGTCTTAGAAGGAAGGGACATAATGGTTGTTCGTAGGAACACTTACAGCCAAATGTTGCATTCGCGTCTAGGCATTGCTTCACTGTGAGGTTGAAGACGAGTTGTTCTGTTGGATGACGCGGAGCGTCAGTCCCATTGTTGCAGAAGGGTCGGAAAAACTTCACTGACGGTAGACCAGGATAGTAACGTCCACGAATGCCATATATCTGGTAATCAAATAGAGGACTGTGATAAGACTCCATTTCGCTTTCCACACCAGAAAAAATTCGAGAAAGAAGGTCAGGATCCAGTCATAGGACTTGTATTGCGCATCAGCAATAAAGGGCTGCTATTGTGAGATATCGGAAGGCCTACCAGTACGGTAAGGCTGGCGACTTCGTTTTACAGTCAGTAATTATTTGATACCCCCTACGGATTGGCTCTCACGGTTCATGTACTGAAATCCTTGATTAGTGTTGTGGGTCCTACGGATCTAAGTGCAAATCCACTTACCGAAGTAAGCTGCTTGGTCTTCAGACCTAATATAATTGCGTCCTTCAAGTCTGCAAGGCCGGGCATTTTGGAAAGACTCCAAGTCTGCTGTGAACTGGGGTGCGTCTGACCTCTATTGCCGCTTCTAACCACCATCTTAAGGGCCTCGACGCTCGCTTAATATACACATGTCTCTCTCATGATGCGATAAAAGACTTCTGGCGTGTGTCCAATGTCTGTGTTTCTTCCTTCGGCTGTATACTCGAGCCCCATGAATGTGGAGGTTCGAGCCGACTTAGGAGATGTTTTGTTGTCGGTATCGTGATTGATTGATGGTCGGTGCCAGCAGTGGTGACATATCGTGGGTCGACGGTGATACCCACCATACAAACATTGGACCAGGCAGACGGGGTGACAAGTATCAGAACCTGATCGAATGATTGAGGGAGAGAAGGCCTAGTGGTGGGAACTACAACGATGAGGCGTTTTGTCGGAGATGATGGAAGTCTCGTTGAGTCTGTTGGAAGCACTTTTAGTATCTGGCGTTCTGTGGGGTGGAAGGGTCAAACATAGTAATGGCCAGATCATTCTAATAATCGCAGCACCATCAGACAACCGTACAGCGAGTCCCGTGGTCGAGATTTTCTGGTGTCGAGATCAATGATTACGGTGACCGCGAGAGGATAAACAGTGAACGATTGAAGCGAATCTCCGTTGAATGCCTGGCACGTTATGCCTATCTTTGGGACACCCTGCCGGAGACTGGGGAGGTCCCACTCCTTACTCCATTGGATTCCCCAGGAGTATTTTCCAACATTCATTATACCTTGCCGGCAAATTCGGTCCACCGCACGTTGAGGCTGTCATGACGTCGAGTGGGATCGGTACGTAATTGAAATTTACTTTGTGTCTGTACAGTTGTGCACCTTTGTTATCGGGTCGACAATATCTTCAGTTGCCTACCTGAAAGGAGTGGAGCGATGTCCTTCTTGTTAGCATTGGGTTTGTGCTCTGAGCGGTACGACTGGGTTTATATTGTCATCTGTCATGTGGATATCGAGGGTAAGGTTCCACTTTAGTTGAGCAGGGCTCGAGTCAGGGTGAGGGCGTCACGTGTTGACTGGTGTGGTCCCCAGATATGGTGAATTTGAAGAGTGGCTGAGCGCACTGCATGAACTGCCCATGCCTGTTACGTTTCCCCCCTTTCACTATCTGACCGTCCTCCAGGATGCTATCGTCGATGGCCAACCCATGGAGCCTCGCATCCAGGTCATGGTCATTGTCCTCGCCATTTCGCTCTTCGGTAAGCAGTCTCGTCCAATCCGCGCGGTTCCATTATCAACTTTCCTCGCCCTTGGTATAGCCGTGTCCTTCCCGGGTGTATCTAAGAGCATTCCTTTTCTTCGCATCCCTCATATCGTTTTCTTCATTGGCAAGCATTTTGGCACAGGTAATAGCTCCTCTCTCCCCGCTCTTATTGTCGAGTCTCTTACTTTCCCGTTTTCTTCCCCCAAGGTGTCATCCTCGCTACTGCATTTATTCATCTCCTACAAGACTCGTTCGAAGCTCTGCAAAAGCGTCAAGTTAAAGAGCACTTTGACAACATCGGAAAATACACTGGTCTCATTATGTATATCTCTCCACCGTCCCCTTGCTCCATCGTGACCTAACGTGCACCACAGCCTTACATCCCTGCTAACCATCTTCCTCATTGAATGTCCGTGTTGTTCGTTCCATTGCCACGAGAAACCGCTCACCTCGTGTTATAGATCTATCTACGTCCTATGTCGATCACCTTCACGCGGAGCCTTCCCTCCCACCTACGCCGATCTCTTCGTTATCTCCTTCTCCCCAACGTTCCAGACGGTCAACGCTGAAATCCTCGCGGGCTCCGGCCCTTGCACAAGCTATTATCCCGGTCTCACAAGCACCTGCCTTATCCAGAGGTCCTTCGCAACAAAGTGACATTAATGCTGTCCAGATGCCAAGAACAGACGAGAACACACCACTCTTGCGTCCACCACGAACTCAGTCGGCTCCTCACGTCTCACAACCACGCGCACATAGCCATGCACACCACGCTCATTTACCTGCGATCGTTACGCAAGATGCGGCAGCTGTCGTCCCTATCGAGGTTTTGACAAATTCACCTCGGATCATCAAGATGCGAGGGTGTACATGCGTTGTTGGGCATGCATGTGCTTGCCCTGCTTCCGCTCTCGATACGCCCCTGTCCAAGGATACGTCTGCGCATGACCGCTCGAGATCGAGGTCAAATTTGCGGGTTAGCACTACTGTTCCCGGTTCGCCTGTCGTGGGCTTGTCTGAGATGGACGAAGAGGAGACGATGGGGAGTAAGAGCGGACAGGAGAGGGAGAGGGAAGTCAAGCCGAGAGTCGGCAGGAGGAGGCAGGTTATTGGATTGTTGGTCCTGCAATTGGGGATTATGATACATTCTATTGTTATTGGGCTCACGTTGGCGATTACGACTGGTGCCGATTTCAGTGAGTCTGATTTTTTTCTTGATTTTGCTTGGTTTGACTCCTGGATTTCTTTAGCGTCTCTGACCACGGCTGTGATCTTTCACCAACTCTTTGAAGGGCTTTCGCTTGGGATTAGGATAGCTGCACTTCCACCTCCTCTCTCTGATATGGGTGACGAGGAGTCGTTAAGCGCTCGTGGGTATAAACCGGAGTCCGATTCCGAACGTGGCTTTGTCAAGAATCTGATTACGGTAATAAGAGGGGAACATGGTGAAGGGTGGCTGAAATTTGTGTTGGCTATTTTATTCGCCATTACGACACCTGCTGGGATGGGATTGGGGATGGTTGCGTTCAAGGTTGGGAAGAAGAAAGAAGGTATCGAGCTTGGTGAGTTAGGCGAACCGATACCATGAGCGGATGGTCCTGATGAAGTCTTTCGTTGAACAGCTCGAATGTACCTCATCCAGGGAGTCATGTCGGCCATCTCTGCTGGTATGCTGATATATGCGTCCACAGTGGAGATGATTGCCGGAGACTTTGTGTTTGGTGACGTCGAGGGACACAGTCATCACGGCCATGGACACTCGCATGAGTTTCCTTCTATGGAGGATGGTGAACGCGCTTCTATCACTCGAGCCAAGTCAAAATCTCGTTCACGCAATAGCCATGAAATAAATGACGAATTGAATGACGATGTACACGAAGCCGCCGAGACGATGGCTGAGGAAATAGACGAGGAGAATGAGGATGCGCCCGAGCCAGACGAAAATCATTATCACCATCACCACCACCACCACCACCATCATCATCATCACCACGGAAAGATTGGGAAGAAAGTGTTGGCTGTGGTTAGCCTTTTAGCGGGCGTTGGGGGTATGGTGTTGGTTGGTTTGGGAGAGTGATTATCGCTCTTTTTTTCATGCAGGTCAAGAGTCTCCTGTCATGGTTCTTTTTCCCTTTTCTCTGTTATTGTGCATGTTGCACTCCGAGTTCTATTATCATTTCCTGTCTCTTTTTCTGTCATTGGCTACTGGTTAAGATTAGAGTGTAATATTGGGCTACTGTGTATCATATATTATATACATGATAATGACATGTCTCGTTTTGTTCTATCAAGGCTCCGAATTGTGAACTCGGCGTAGGGCTTGCACGTCCCTTGAAGGCGGTCTTGGGGGACGACAGTTATGATGCTAAAGCTCCGTGGTTGTTGCCCACTCTGCCATCAGCACAAAATGCTAGACCTCCAATGGCTCGGATGAAGGCTTGTTTTCCGTAGGGCCAAACTCAAGTATTTTCAATGCATGTATCCAAAGGACATCAAAAAGTAGAACCCTCGCCAAGTTTTCTGAGAACCGTGAGCTAATTTTCACTCAAGATCTCCCTTACTCAAGATGCAGCTAGCTTTTCCAACGTCGCGCACTTGCGCATTACCTCAATCTAACATATGTTAAGAGCGATCTGATATTTCTGGAAGAAATACCAATGTATTATCATTAGCTTTGACTCACGAGTGTGTAATGTAATGTTCCTTCAAACGGGTTAACTAGACGTCGAGGCAGCAAGTCGTCTACGATAGTTTTCCTCCCGAATGCTCCGTGAAATCTTGTCCAGTTCCACTTTCTTTTCTCGGCTTTCTTCGACAAGCCACGCCTTTGGATCTTTAATTCCGCGTTTGAGCTTTCGTTTTGCGATTGCAACGAACCCGACTTCACTCGGACTTCGAGCAATCTTGTCCAAAAGACGTTGTGTGGGTGTCATTTTGCTGAGGATGCTAGCTGGAGGACCTTTTCGAAGTTTCTTGAGGAGTGAAGTGGTTATTTCTCCACGAGACTCGCGTAGGCGTTCTTTGGTTTTGTTGAGGATGCGTTCTTTTCGAGCTGCTTTGAGTTGGTCGAGGAGGGGTTGGGGGTAGGGTGTTTTGGCGCGTGCTGCGCCACGGTCGAATGCGGCTTGCATGAGGTCCATTTCGGTTTGGTATGGACGTACTGGTATGAGTGCATCGGTGAGAGGAAGTAAGAGTAGGATGGGAAAGGGGGACGTACACCAGTCGTCGGAATGTCCACCGAAAACGCTATTTTTTCGTAGATGCGATGGAGCGCGTTTTAGTAACGCTTCCTCTGCACGACAGTCGAGCTTCATGTCGCGGATGGTTTCGATATAAGCTTGGTGTCTCTGAACGCGTCGTTCATTGGCTTCGTACCGCCAACGAATCATTTGGGAGAGTTTTGTGGGTTGGTTGATCATACGTGGGAGGGGTTTGTGGTAGATAGAGGAGGGAAAGCAAGCGCCGGTGATGATGGGTCGGTAGCGCAGCTTTGCACGCCAGACCTGTGGTTCATGGTGATGTGTCAGAGCTGGAGAGTTTAAAGAAGGCAGGTGGAGAGACGGACGAGTTCTTTGGCTGCGAGGTAGTTCCAGTACTCCTTTTCGCAGCGTATGTCAATTAGTCTTGAGTAACGCGTGAGGAGGGCTTGGAGTCGTGAGTCGCCTGCATTGGCGCGCGTGAAAATGTCCAGGTACTGTGTAGACATGTTCGTGCATTGAATCCCGGAAAAGAGACAAGGAGGGGACGAACTTTGTAGCCTTGGCGGAGTGCGGCTCGCGTTTGGTCAACACTGGTCAGGGATTTGTTTGCCCTCCATAGAAGGCGTATACGGAAGCGAATCTAGCCTTTCAAGATGGGGTCAGTTGGAGGGGTGGCATGGAAAGTGGTTGAGTACAAACGGCATCGGTTGGGGCGTTTTGCAGAAGATTTTTGTAGAGGTGGAGAGTTGGGAGTCTGTGAGCAGGAATATTCCAGAATGGAGTGCGAGGGCGGGCGCGTTGGAGAGGTTTGAGTAGCTGGCGTATCGATTCGCGGGTGGACGTCATTGGCACAGGTGATGTGCGGCGGTCAACTCACGATCACAATCAACATCACAGTCAACATCACAGTCGAGCCCCTTCTCTAACCCTATTTCGATCGCTCTACACTCTCTTTTCTCAACGCGACCCGGGGTTTCCATCGTATGGAGATACCTCTACACTCTGATAGTCGGCAAAGCTGTGGATCACTGCTTAGGAAATGAATGACTTTGATTGTTGCGCTCTTCTGGATTATTACCGCTGATCGCATTTCAGTTCTCCAGGGCTATCGTACAGGGTTGGCCCAACCTCACCACAACTTTGCACATTCCACTAGATGTCCAAGACCTCTCATATCGCGTCAGGTTGCTCGTAAAGTTGGCCATGGAGAAATAAAACGGTTGTTCATGGATATTTGATTTCTCGTGCTCGTTTGGCTTTGACACCTCGTCGGGTATCGTCGTTTTTCACGTTACTCGGACGAGTCCAATTGGCACTCTCGTGGCGGGGGTGGTGACCTTCTCTGATCGAAAACAGTGTCCACGGTTGCTCAACTTATGATCTCAAAGGCACACGATGCGTTCTTCTGGACGTCCTGTGGTTAAATAGTATCGATGGTGGTGTCCTCGGCTTTGGCAGCGCCCACACATTTCTAACGAGCTCGCCCCTCACGGTTGGCTCAGTAGAGTCCAACACGGCTGCAGTTGTTTCAACCCCTGCAGACATTGGAAGAAATCTATGCTGTCCTTCCTTCTGTCCGGAACGCATATCATACTCACCGCACAGTCTGATGGCGTGGGCTCCAGGACGCGGCCGGGTTTGTCCATCCTGTCAAGCGGTATATCTCTAGGGACCCAAGATGATCCTCATCATTACTTGGACAGTCTTCTGAATGGCTGACGACCTTTCTGCATTGTCATGCGTGATAATACCTATAGGCCAAGCGATCCAATGCGACGCGGTGGAGCCACTCGACTGGCGAGTATATCTGGTTCCTCGACCTTAGCAACTCGCACCGATTGGGAAGGAAGTAGCAGCTACCCTTGCGCAAGGACTTTCTCTCCTTCGGTCGTGAGGCCCCATCGGACCATTTGTTCGCAGACAACATCCACGCTCCCGATTGAAATGAATATTTAATTCGCATAGGATGCCTCATCCCGACGAGAGGAGCATTCATCCTCGTTGCCTGCCCTGCATGCAAGCGCCCGTCTTCACCAACCCCCGTTCCCGCCTGACATTTCTCGAGCCTTGTTCACCGTCTTCTTCACCTGGATTTTTCGCAATCACCTCCGGTTCACTGAGTACTGTTTCGCCTATGAATCCTTGCACTTGCTTCAGGAATCCGGTGTATTTGTTACAATGACGGCTGGCCTGGTTTCAACTCTTATAGCGTCTGGACTCACTTGGGACATGGAATAAGTCCTTCGTCTTCCAGTGTCTCTAGGCTGGTACTGTCTGATTGTCCCAGGCGCCATCATCTTAACAATGGTTCCGCGCGACATGAGAGTCGTTGCCAAATTTCAAATATCATATATGCCAGCTCTTTACGTAAAGTTATTCTTGTTCGTGGACTTGCACAGTTAATCTCTTGCATCGGATCGTGTGACATTGGAACCCCTGGAATACTCACTCCTCGGGAATGGATTCATGGCGTGGCCAGTGTACAAGGCGCCTGCTGCCTCTGTCATATTTCACTGACGTCAGGGAGGCAGGCACCCTACGTCATTGACATCGATCGTATGGGACTGACGTAGTGGTTGAAGCTGGAAGTCGGAAGGTGGTTGGGAGCATCGGACTTGAGCGGTTTGAATGATCTGAAGTTATGTGCAATCGCGCTCTCTTTGGAAACATGGCCTAACTTGCATCGCAGTGATATCTCGATTATACCGAAACAATGCTAGTCCATCGAGCACGCTAGACCACTTTATCGCATATCTGGCTCTCGGAAACAGCGCCATCTACAATGTGCCAAGTTATGGCAGATCCCATGATCATGTAGTATGCAATCTCAGCCTGGAGAACCTCCTGCCGTCGTGTCGAGAGGGAGGCCATCCTCCGATTGGACTCGACGGCGAACAGTGCAAATCAGCAGCTGGCTTCGCCACTGTACTAAAGTGCAATCCAAGGTTACGTAATGCAGAAGAGAAGGTTATGTTTGATGCAGATGGTAACTAGCTAGTCCCTGAGACAACTCGTTAGCTGTGGAAGATAAGGCGGGCGTGACATTTATGCTGGAGAAGGACCCCAAGGGGTCTTTACATGATGGGGTGGAATTGACCTCTCAAGAAAATAGTAAGGCCTGACGATGTCTGCATCAAAAGCCTGAGCGTTTGGTAAGGTGCAGTCTCCCAGCGGCATAGGATATGGAAATGTCCGTATCGGCGGAGATGTAAGTTCGAGAGAGTGTGTTTTTGGCACACTTTTGTGCCACGGTGGCGCTTTTGATCGTAACGTTGTGTTCGCTTGCGCCGCTGGATTGGGTTGTTCGATGGAAATCCATGGAACCACTTAGACTGGTTGTCGTACTGTGAGGGTGGTTAGATCGTGGAGGGACAGAGTCAGATGATCGAGGATAACTTGAAGTATCCCAATGCCCTTCTGTTTATTCTTAGCATAGCTTCGAAATCGACGCCGTGCCTGTTAAAAAGGGGCAAGGAACCGCCAAGGAGCGCAAAAGTCCGTGAGCGGGGGCTGGAGTGTTGTCAGTGAGAAAGTAGACTTTATATGGACAACAGGCAAGTTTGGTAGCGACGAAAGACAGGCGGAAACGACACAAAGAAAGAGGCGGGGAGTCCGCGGCAGAGAGCAACAAGAAAACATACGACCTCGAATTGGAATCACCAGGCGGCTATTGGTAGATGAAATTGTAACTAAGAAAATACATGTTAACAACCATCTTTGACAGTAGAGGATCAAACTGACCGTGAAAGCAAGTGAGGAATGGCGGAAAGTTGAGGTCCATATCGAGCTGCGTTGTCATACAATTCGAATAACGGGATAGCAAGAAGCTTCATATTTTTAGGGACGGCGAGAACCTCTGAATGTATCAAACCTCCGGTCAGCATCGGTCGTAATAAACGCTCTGGGAACTCATTAAGAACACACTTCGTTCTGGCATTTGCACTAGGAAGAGCTTCTTGCATTCTTTTGGTTTCGTGATGTGAGCGGGGACGAAGGGATACTAAGGGTGGGGCGGTCAGCTGAGGCGTCCTTCCTTGGAAATACAAAAGCGCCGGCTACAGGTCACAAGCTGCGCTGTGAGTCTTCTCAAGAATGAGGAACACCCACCATGAAAGTTTCAAAATTGGGTCTCCACCACTGAGCTAGGCAATCGCCGATTTCCCATTCATTATCTACCCCATGCGTACTGTCGAACTGTTGTGAATGAGATGGTGGCGCCAGGCGTTCATCTAAACGCTTTTTCAAGCCTTCAATTTCGTCCTCTCCGGGTTTAAGGTAGTCCCCTGGTCTGGCGTAAGGGAGTTGTGGGGTTACGGCGAGAAGATGTGAGTCTATGCGCCAAAAATAATAACAGAAGGACGAATAGGTGCGAAGTGTGGGTACTTGGTGTGTCGCGTGAATGCATCAATGGGTGTCAAAGTTTCGCCAGAAGAAAGGGCAAGGCGATCTACACGAATGCAGGCATTGCAAATATGCAAAGATAGAGCGTATGATGGGAAGCATTCAGGAAGGGAGGATAACTTACAATTTGAAAAAGGCATTGGCGATTTGGAGCATCAAGATATGTGGGTGTCCGTGGTCATGAACGACGAGGACGCCTTCTACAGTGCGTCGCATGCCATAGTCTTCATAGTTGTTTTGCAGACGTTGGAGACGAGCCGAAACAGAGGGATCTTCCTCGGGCTGAGCTTCTTTGGTACTGGGAAATAACAGGGAATCAGTCTAGGGGCATGGGGGAAAGGCGGGTTTATACCTGAAGGTAAAGTTGGAAAGAGGATATCTAGCATGTGGTTAATCCATGTCAAATGCACGGAGCGAATGTAGGCACATACAGAGCAATTGTATTGGACATTGTCGGCAGCAAAGGATAAGATTGGTTGCGCGTCGGGATGCGCGACGAGGACGAGTCACGTCGCGTGACTGTCACATCGAGAAGGTTGCGAATTTGCGATATGATAGATTTATTTTAGCGATCACTTTCCAAGATTCAAGCTTCAAGAATAGCCCAGAATGGCAGTTCTGACGAAAGCTGGAGTGGGTTGTAATCTGTTGTTATATCCCCCGGCCTTGCACGCCTTATCCTTATCCTGTGCCGCAATATGGCCTCACCGGCCAACGGTCCAGCCTTATTCCACCCAACCTCCCCATCTTCTTCTCCTTCCTCTTCTCCTGCTCCAAGGGAATCTTTCATCGCCTACATGAAACGTCGTCTGTCTGACTTTGTCGCCCCCGAACCTTCTCCTCGCCTTCAGCACCCCGAACCCAGGCTAGCAACAGCCAACAACGGTGCATCCTCGGGCTCGAATACCTCCCACACAAACGCCAACGACGTCATTGCTCCTCCCTTGCCTGCAAGTCTGAACGCTGGTTCCTCCTCAAGCCAGTGGCTGTCATCCCAACTTCGTGAGACAGGCAGTCTCCAGGGATACAGCGTGGCTGTTGAACAGGGCCAGCTTCCGACACGTATGACGCCTATTGCGCACGAATCCCCGCTACATAGGGCAGGGTGAGCATTTTATCGTCAAATTTACACATTCGCCGTTCCTCCGTTTCATCCTGCAATGTGTCTGTTTCACCTGATATCTCGTTTTCCCGTTCACCCTCGTTCTGTTCTGCGCAAAAAAACATCTTTCTAATGGCCTTTTCCCAACAGTCTTCTACAACCCAAGTCGTATAATCCTTCCAGTTCCTCGAGCTTCTATTCCGCTAGCCCCCCTCGCACTGGGTTGGCGGCTCCTCACCAACATTCTCAAAACAGCATACGCCTAGCGACCATGCAGCTATCGAATATGCCTTTTCAGCTACCAAACGCACCCGTTCCACCAGACAGATACGATCAAAGCCAGGATAGTATTTCAGGAGGAATCCCTGCCTCTGCACCTTCCGATTCACATGTTTCCTCCCGAGAGCGGATCGTTTCCTCGCCTTCAATTTCTTCGAGTCCTGGTGAGTCTTTATATAGAATTTTCTTAGCGCTACGCGCTCATGTCTCGTCCTGTGATGTTCATCGTGCTTAGGTCCACAACAAGGTAAGGGTTCAATTAAATGTGATAAGATATTCTCCCTTATCTCCGAGTAGCACTTACCGCTTTACACTCCTTGACACCTAATGACACTTTGACTGGAATCGCTTCCGCTGACTCTACCGGGGGAAGAACATCAGACGACCTTGAGCCATCGGTTGTGTCCCCTCCGGCAACGAAGGCGACCTCGGGTGAATATCCTTGCATATGTCCTGTGCATCCCCACTCTGCGATACTAATACACCTGTCTCACATTTAGTTTCTTGGCCAGCTGTATCTCCCTCTGGAGCAAAGGTGAACTGTCACCATCTTCATCTCTAGTTCAATATACATTCTGACCCATCTCAGAGGACCGCTTCTGAAGCTGAACCTTCACTACGTCCCTCTGGCTTGACTCTTCTTCGTCCCAAAACACCCACATCGATCTCACCGACTTCACCATCCCCACAATCAGCCTCGACACCTGGGAGTGAAACCCCCAAAGCACATAATAGGCCAAACCCATTCGAGAGTATACCAAATTCCGTACAGTCGATGGGGAATGAAGGTCACACCGACGATTTGACGCAGCCCAAGGTGTCCGAGAGGACAGCACTTCTCCTATCGGTCCCAGGCCTCGGAGCCCACAACCAAAACGGCCATATCGCCTCACAGCCTGGTTACACACGCCTCAACAATTTCACCTCGCCGTTTAGCATGCATCAAAATAAAGATACGAAAGTGTTCGATGTCAGACCGGATTTCTCGGAATGGTGCAAAGTCTTGAGGCACAAGGTTCAGGAACTTCCGACGTATTCCAAAATGGCCCTGGCTGCTATACCGGCTGTATTGCTTGGTTGTCTGCTGAATATCTTGGATGGCGTCAGCTGTGAGACAATTTGTGACTGTCGCAGATTTCGTTTGCTAATCATCTGTAGATGGAATGATTATCTTCCCATCAACGGGAGTTTTTACAGATCTTGGACCAATGGGCGTTTCTTTGTTCTTCGTTTCAGCAGTCGTTGCGCAATTGGCATATGTATTTGGAGGAAGTGGGTTTGCTGGAGCGAATGGCAGTATGATGATAGAAGTTGTGGTACGTGACTGTCGTGCCGCCATGGTTTTTTTCTCCTCATTTTGTTGCAGCCTTTCTTTCATATGATAGCAAACGCCATAGCTGCCGAAATTGGAGAAGAACACCCAAAGGAGATCATCGCAACAACATTAGTTGCATTTGCTTTCAGCTCCATATTAACAGGTCTGACTTTCTTTCTCCTGGGTGCCTTGAAACTTGGTGTGATAGTGGGCTTTTTCCCTCGACATATTCTTGTGGGGTGAGCAACCATGCCCTTATGGCTTCCGGAGTCTCAATCAGATAACTGTAGGTGCATTGGTGGAGTAGGGGCATTCCTCATTGAAACAGGGTGTGTATTCCCCTAATTCGGAGTTTTCTTAACCGTTCATAGAATTCTTCCTGTTCAGGTTGACCGTCAGCATGCGGATGAATGAAGAAGAGTTCACCATAACACTCGCAACCCTCAAAACCATGTTCTTGGACACTCATATGCTTGCACTTTGGTCTATTCCGCTCGCACTGGCCGTTTTGCTCAGGATAATTACGCATAAATGTCATCACCAATTAATTTTCCCCCTTTGTAAGTTATTGTCAAGTTTTAATGGATGTAGCTGACAACTTTTGCGCAGATTTCATTGTTATACCCCTCGTGTTCTACATCATTGTCGCTGCTGCCGGACTTGATCTAGGAGAGCTTCGACGGGATGACTGGCTGTTTGATCTTGGGAGTACGTCACAAGCACGCTGGTACGAGTTTTATTCTTATCTTGGTATGATTCGAGCTCTCCCGTTGTCAGGAACATTGTTGACGTTAGAATAGATTATCGGCTTATCAAGTTCGGGCCTCTATGGTCTACACTTCCTACTCAATTCGCCCTGTATGGCAGCGTCTCCACTTGCGCTTACCAGATCAATAACGACCATTTCTAGCTTATTTTTCAACATTCTGCACCCACCTTTGAACGTACCTGCGCTGGGTGAGTGCTTCATAAATAGACGTTGCTGTCTTCTAACGCATCTACAGCGGTTTCCCTTGACGAGGACGTGGACACCAACAGAGAGCTTGTTGGACATGGCTATTCTAACCTATTATCCGGCTTGGCCGGTAGTGTGTAAGTCTGGCCCGAGTGTGTTCAGAGCCCCAGACTAACCCTTTATCCCACTAACAGACCGAATTACCTCGTTTACGTGAACACCCTTCTGTGAGTTCTGGCATAAATGTCTTGGTGCGATACTCCTGGCTAATAATACTTCCAGCTTCTATCGCGTAGGAGGTGACAATCGCATCGCGGGATTTCTCCTAGCCGTTGCCACGGCTATTCTGCTGTTCCTTGGCACAGGCCCGATAGCATACATACGTCGGTACACATGCATTCACCATATGGTCAATGTCTAACCTTTACTCCAGCTGTCATGGTTGTAGGGGCCTTGATTTATGTGCTTGGTATTGACTTAGTCAAAGAAGCTCTTTGGGATACCCGGCATCGGGTAAGTAGGTGAGTATATCTATTACGCGCACCTTCGCATCATTCCTACACTCATTTGACTTTTTGCCAAGGACGGAGTATATTACGATCGTCAGTATCATGGTTGCGATGACAGTGTGGGATTTTGTTACTGGCGTGTTATTCGGAATTGTGGTTAGCTGTGAGCTTTTGCATGAGCGGTCTCACTCATGTCGTTGACTGATTGGGTGCTCAGGCTTCTTTTTCGTGGTGCAAAACTCACAACGGAGGAGCATTCGTGCCATCTATTCGGGTGACACAGCTATGTCTGCCGTACGGCGGCCCAGCTTGCAAAGGGCATATATCAGACAAGTTGCAAAACAAACAACTATCCTTCGCCTGCAAGGTTGGTTTTGATGTGTTTGATCAACGGATTGTCGATCATGCTTCTTACGCGATTTTCAGGTTTCCTCTTCTTTGGGACTATCACCTATGTTGAGGAAACGATCCGGAACCTTATTGAAGGGCCATCGTGGCAGAGGAGCCCAGTCCGATTTTTGGTTGTTGACTTGACCCTGGTAGCTGGTGTGGATATGTCATCGGCTGAGGCATTTGTGAGGATACAACGCCTTCTCGCTGCGAAAGGTGTCACCCTCGTGTTCTGTGGCTTCACTGCCGATTCTACTGCTGGGAAAGCCCTACGAAGCGTGGATGTCCTCGGAGCTGAAGGGGTGGAACTGTTCTCGACATTCAATGATGCCATGGAATGTACGTGCCTATCGAGACCTGAAGACGTTAGGCTGACGGCTCTGTCAGGGACAGAAAACGCGTATCTTCGCGCATGGTTCCGATCGCACAAGATAGAAACATCTCCTACCTCATTTCGTATGTGGCGATACTTAGCTCCGAAGGTTCTGTGCCACTGATGTCAGCTGATCACTTACAGCTGTACCCTTGCAACAGGACCGAAATCTTGATTTGGGGCGGGCTGCAGACTCTTTTGTTCGCTCTCCTAGGCGTTCTTATTTGCATGCAATAGGAAATATGACAATCGGCGCTGGTTAGTGTCCATGATCTCTCGAGTTCTCCCGGCGGTTATGTTGATCTCATTCACGAAGAAATTACCCCGCGTCCAGAACCCGAGGCTGAACCAGAACCCCTCAATCTTCTTGTCAAGGCGTTCTCCCTGCATGAGGACATGGACGCTAAAAGTCTTAGTGCCATCATCAAATATTTTTCTAAAATAACCGTGCCGGCAGGCCACGTGCTATGGAAACAGGGCGACAGCCCTGATGGGCTATACATCATTGAGTCCGGTGTGCTGCGTGCCATATACGAGTTTGCAAACCCAACACAGCAATTTGAAGAGTCCATGGTACCCGGAACAGTTGCTGGTGAATTATCTGCGCTGTCAAATTCTCCTAGGAACGCAACTTGTATAGTGGAACATCACGCGACGTTGTGGAAGATGAGTATGCAGGATCTTGACAGACTGCGGCGAGAGGAGCCGCATATGTCAGCGTTGTTTACTCAGCTTGTGCTGAAAGGTGCGTTGGCCGAGCCTCGTCATGGGTGTCCAAGTGGTTGATACTAAAATCATCTCCAGCCGCGAAAACCGATTATGATATATTATTATCTGCAATTGCATCTAGACAATAGATACATGTAGTTGCACAAGGTTTTGTCTTAGTGAAACAGTCCATCTTAGCAATGCGCATCTTTATGCGGGTGTGCTGTGTGCGAATTATTTTTGGATTGTGGATTACACGGTTACACGGCTGAATACAATCAAGAAAGCGATGCGGAGATACTATTTACACGACAGTCAATCACTGCCTGGAAACGGTCTTTATTCCCTGCCTCCTCATTCATGCCCGTACAATACGACTCTCCCTGGCAGAGGTCGACATACCCACCAGACAACGAGTATAGGCCGCCGCCGCAACCCGCAGCTTTTAGTCACCAAGAGTACTCTGGGTACCCTCCGAGAACGAACTTTACCAATGAACAATCTCAGCCTTTGAACGATCCCAATATATTATCTTCCATGCCACCACATGAAACGATAGATGGAGCAACTCTTCGAGGGAGAACGCCTAGTCCGACGCCTAGTGAGCTGAGGGGGATGAAGAGTGGCGTCATCGACTGGAAGACGTTATCCAACTGGCGGTTTTGGATTCGGAAGGACTGGATATGTACGTCGAGTTCAACGGGTATAGCCTTCACATGCAGCTGACGAAGAGGTCTACGCGGGTACGCATGAACAGGGTATTATGTCGCGTTGGTTGTGATACTTGTTCTCGTTATTCTTATGTCAGTGTTTCACGAACAAATCGTGCACTGGCTAACGCCAGTGACGAGGTGGTTACACGAGTAAGTTCTTTGCGGACTGCGCACTCTGGTTACGCTGATGAATTCAGTTTGTCTTTTGGATGGCTCGTGCCAATCGCTGTTCTTTTCGTCATCTCCTTTCCCCCTGTACGCCTTCAGTCACTTGACTTAACGATAAAGTCATAAAGCTAATATTGGCATTTATGGAGCTCTTTGGTCATGAAATTGTTGCTGTTCTGTGCGGTCTAGTATGGGGACTGTGGATTGGTTTTGCAATCGTTGCTGCGGGTACTTTCCTGGGCGAAGTGGGCAATTATTAGTGCGTGTCTCCAAGCCACTCCATTATTTTTAGGTGAACTAATGCTGTTGTGCCAGTGCCTTCAAGTACTGCTGTCGGTCAAGGAGCGAAAAGCACGAGCGTACCTCTTTATGGTATGGATGCCTGGCCAAGGTGGTTCGCGACGGAGGTTTCAAAATCGCCTTGATAGCTCGGCTGAGTGCGATTCCAGGCCATTGTACGTTTCCACATCTGCAATCCAATCCGTCACTAACGGAAACTAGTCACGACGGCGGTTTTTGCAACGTGCGGAATGGGAATATTCGTGTTCTCTCTTGCAGCGATTCTCTCTATGCCGAAGCAATTCATCACTGTGTACCTCGGCGTCATACTTGAACAAAGTACCGAAGGTTTGCTGGTTGATTTCAAGGGGCTATAACTTGCTGAAGAAACCTCAAACAGGAACTACTGATCCAAAAAGCCGAATCATTAGCGACATAGTTTTGGCGATAACCATCCTTATTACAATTTTGGCTATGTGGTATATTTTCCATCAAATGAACAAGGTTAAACCAGCGGTAATATATGCCAGACGCAAGGCTAGGTACGCTCGTGTACATTACAATCTGTACGACAACTAATCCTGATGACAGGCAAGCAAAGCTCGAGGGACAGTTCGGCCTTGCAGGAACGAACGGTCACACCCAAGATCAGTCCTATGCCACCCTGGCCACAATGGACTACAGCTACGCCAACGAGTCAGAAGCCGAAATACCGCTCACATCGCGAGCTATGCCTATGGGATCCGCTCCTGTGTTTCCTGAACCGAAGCATTTCCAGGAAGAAACCTCGGGCAATTTGTATGATCCCCCTTTGCATGCGCCCAAACCACAACGGGCGGGACACCAGATCCCTCGGCTTGAATATGAGGCATCGGGAAGTGCAGAACTTGGGTCGCAGAACGCAAGCCCGTATCAATCTGGAACCCATACTCCTGTGGCACACGGACTATCAGGTCGAACCCAACCTCCTGCGAATATCTATGCACGCGAAGCTCCGGCCCTTTCAGCTCGATCAGATAGTCCATATGAAACAATTAGTGTTGGGTCACCGCAACCCAAACATTCGACTTCTCCATCAAATTATCCCCCTCAAAGCTCTCCTAAACCATCTTCAGGGCAACACATCCACTCCCGGCAGCCTTATGGCAGTGATCCGTCGTTGCCCCCAAGAATGGCAGGATCCACAGATAATGCCTCTGATTTTCAAAATCCATTCGCATCGGCCTTTGACGACTTGTCCTCGGCTCCCGCACCACAGAGGCATGTACCCGAAGGGACACAGGATTCTTTTTACACTGCCCACACGGGTTCACCAGAACCTGTGACCGAAACCGATTCACGATCATGGACTCCACAGCCTTTAGTATCACAACAAAGAATGTACCCGAACCACGAACCGACCGATCCACAAGGACAGGATCGGTGGGATCAGCAGACGAGCTACCACACTGCGTCGCGGTAATACTCATAATACTCCACGTATATGACTTTAAATTCAGTGGATGCGTATAATACGCGCTTCACGTTTGACGTATTTGGACGATGCCTTAGGCATTTGTGAATTGTTTGCATCCGTAGCATGTTAGATTGTATGATACCATTGTATCTATTTATTTCTCCAATGGTCCCTACATCGTAAATTTTGACTTCCCTTTATTGAACACATAATTATGAGAAGCTGCTATCACCTGAAGAACACTTGATGCGCTCTTGTAGTTCATCATTGCCTGAGCTGCAATGAGCGTCTTGCACGCTTTGCCAAAAGCGAAGGTGTCCGGAGTACATTTGGGGTGGTGGTAGCTTGCGCAAATTTTCTCGGAAAACAAAAGTGAACACAGTTTTTTCCATGGCTCTCGAGACTTGCAGCAGGATACGATTGGTCAGAGATGCACGGAGCTCAAGGCATCCTATTCGTCTGCGCTGACGCTTGAAACCATTGTAATAGCCATAGGAAACTGGCCCAGTCGAGCTGCGGAGATAAATGTGGGTTTGGATTCGTTGTCGACCTGTCTTGTCCCCCTGACTCGCCTGGCGTAGCGACGTCTACCTGCCACATCCGGACAAGCTGCACCTCCGTGTGAATTTTCAGTAATTCCGTAAATGGAGGGGCTGACTTTTTGTGACTCAGAGTTGGCATTTCTTCAGTTCTTCTTATAAATCCCCTCATAGTCTCTTTGTGAACTACGGGTGAATCATGGCTGCAACCCGAGTAATACCTCATCTTATGACTCTGGCCGACCTTTCTCCGGCTCAGATTAACCGTCTCCTTGCACACTCCTACGCTCTTAAGCAACAAACTTTGCCATGGCTCGAACCCAAGAACAAGAATGGTTCCAATCTCCGTCTTCCCCCGCAATCTTTGTTCAACAAGACCATCGCTCTCCTTTTCTCCAAACGCAGTACTCGCACCCGTCTTGCAGCTGAGACTAGCACCCTGCTTTTGGGCGGGCGGGCCCTTTTCCTTGGTCGGGATGACATTCAACTGGGTGTTAATGAATCTCCACGTGATACGGCCCGTGTCGTTGGCGGGATGTGTCAAGGCATCTTTGCCCGCGTCGGTGAACACGAAGAGATCGAGGTCAGTCCATTTGCTACTATTTTAATCACCACTGGTTCAACACCCTTGACCTGTAATAGGAATTAGCCAAGTACTCTCCCGTACCAGTACTCAACGCCCTTTCATCCTACTGGCACCCAACACAAATCCTCGCTGACCTTCTCACCCTGCACGAACACAACCATCGTTTCTTCAAGGAAGGCGAAACACCCAAAAAACATTCATCACCTAACATTCTCCCCCCTCTCCCTCCTCTGACGGTTGCTTATGTCGGAGATTCTGCCAATGTACTACATGACATGCTTGTCACGTACCCTCGTCTCGGACACAAGCTCCAAGTTGCTAGCCCCGAAAAATACCGAGCTCCCCCTGCAGTTTGGGACCGTGTCGTGCAGCTTGAGTGTGATAAAGGTATCATGTGGACCGCGGATCCCAAGGAAGCTGTCCATAATGCGGATGTCGTTGTTACCGATACTTGGTGTGTTCATAGCCCTTGCTATTCTGAACGTCGCCAGCTGACACCGATGGTAGGATCTCGATGGGTCAGGAAGCAGAGAAGGAAGAACGTTTGAAAGCGTTCCACGGTTATCAGGTGACCGAGCAACTCTGCAAGGAGGGCGGCGCGAAGCCCAACTGGCAGTTCCTCCACTGTCTTCCTAGGAAGCCCCATGAGGTCGACGACGAGGCAAGCCTATCTTCCACGAGAATCACCGCTTAAATCTGATATGCTTCCTAGGTCTTCTTCGGACCCCGATCCCTAGTGTACCCTGAGGCTGATAATCGCAAGTGGACTACCATGGCTGTCTTCGAGTACGTTCTCATTGTCATATATCTTGAACTTGCTGTGCTCACGCGGACGTCCACTCTAGTCTTCTTTTTGGCAAATGGGATCTTAGCGCGGAAGGCGCCACCGCTGCCGACGGGCCCTAAAATCAAGCTATGCGAAAGCTGTCAGCAGTACGGCAAGGATAACAAGAATAAGAACCCGGTCCTGTTTCCGTAGGCCTATCTCTCAAGTTGATTCCGTTTTTTAGGCTTGATCCTGAAATACATAAATGTGCCTTGATCTGTCACACATATAACATGTCAAAATTTTCAATGGCATTATGACCGCGTTTGTAAGGATTGGCCCTCCTGGATTCTCCCTCTAACATTCCCCCATTGACAGAGCAATTCGCTTTTGAGACTTTGATGGGATCCACTGTATTCCCGGAATGTAACAGTGGCGTCGACTGACATCTAGGCAGAATGAATGTTTGGGTGCTGTGCGACTGATTGACACCAGCCTCTCTGTATTCGCCATTCACCGCGGATTCCTCACTCGGGAGTGCTACATTCATCATGGCCTCAACTGAGGCTCAAAAAGTCGTAAATTGAGTACTGAACCCCGAGTCACCTCAGGTCATCCAGAGATTGGCGAAGCTTGTAGGCATAAGTGTTACTAAGGGTTTCACCCACAAAGCTCCTCTATTTTTAAAGTCATCATGGACGTCAGAACCACTTTAAGGACTAAGGAGAAGCTCGACCCCGGCTAGTGCGAGGGTATTGGGATTTACCTCCTGATGAACTGCTGCGTGTCATGATATGACCAATAGATTGATATGATGACAAGACCCAACACATGGGGCTTGACTAATTGTTTGCCCGACTTGATGCTGGGATGAAAGGCAGCCTGTTGTTTGGGCTATTCGGACTCTGGCGGACTACCTGTAGAGTCTAGGGTGAGTACCATAGGCGACGTGGAAGCAGGAGGAATCTGGGGTCATTATCGGCAAGCGTAAGTCATGTTTCGACTCATTATATTACAACTCTGAAATCATCAGCCGAGGGACCGTTTGTCTGTTTGAACCCCGCACCTCTTCACAGAAAAACATCACTACGGAAAATCTTGTGCCTTATTTCTATGCCAGATGCTCTGGCTCGGAGCGCAAAATACATTGGTATTGGTGCGATAATAACAAGCAGACACGTTCCAGGTAGTGACAGACTGCTCACGTACACACTATTATATAGAGTCCGCACTGCATCAATTGATTATAAAGTATCAATCCTCTTCGAGTTCTCCAAGTTCATCTGACGTTTCCCCAAACCTTAGTGTTTCGACAGGACCACCAGAATATCTGGTCTCCTCGGAACTGCTTCCCCCAAGAACGACGGTGCTGATCTTGGCTTGCTGACGTGTGTGAAGCACCACTCGACACGTCAAAATCGAGTGGAGGGAACGCATTGGTCTGTGGATACAAAAGTCAGGCGTTTGGCGGCGCATAGAGTGGTATCACCTACGAAGAGAGAAGGGCCAAATACTCTGGCTTTTGGGAGCACTTTGAGACTATCATCTCGGCGGACAAGTTGGAAGGCGCGACTTACTGGCAATCGCAGAATGAGGATAACGTTGATCATCGACAGGGCTAGAATTTTAGCAACTTCAGTCAAACATTGGGTGCCGAATCAAGCAAGGCCCTTACCGACCAGGTATACATAATATAAAATACCTAACAGAGGATTCCTTCTATCAGGCTCACATATGGTACGGCGGTATCGTACCTACCTTCTCCATAGACTACCTTCACCAATTGGGTATTTGCTCCAGACACATCTGGAGGATGGCATCTTAGCTACAATCGGCTTAAAAAGGTACTCTTTAACTGACAAGATCTATATCCTTTCATGATCATTAACGAACAAACACCTGTGGTACAAAGTCAATTGTGTCCTGAATGACTACCAGATATACTCTGGAAGCATACCGATGTCCAGAACCATGAGCAAGACCCAAAAAACGTAAAGTCGATTGCTGGACCCAGTTACGACACAGCCAGAAATTCCAGGCAAAGCATCAATGACTAGGGAGAAGTGAGCAGCATTCAATAGACCAACATAAAATGGTCCAAGACTTACAAGACAATGACTTCAGGAAGAGACCCATATTAACAAACATTGGAGCAGCCAGACCAGTATAAAAGATGAACAATGCGATCCCAAGCTTACGACCCCTTCCCCAGACTGCCCAAGTCCTCATAACCAGTAACACTTTCATTATGATGGGCTTTCAATAGGTGCTCCAAAACATATTAATAGACTTACGCTCTCCGAGGGCCAACCCAGTCGTAAACATCCCTGAAATTTCGGTATGAGTAGGTGAACAAAGATGCTTGAAACAAGAGGAATAGGATACTCACAGCCAAAGGCGGCAAAACTTGCCGTACATTTATTGGCGCTCAAGCTGAATGCTACCTGTACTGCAACGTTCAGAATTTGGTCAGGGAACACCAGGCGTCGGGCAGAAAACGGATCGACAAACCATAAATAAGGATAGTGACGTCCCCGAATGCCAAATATCTGGTTATAAAGTAGAGATATTTGATAAGACTTTGGCGCGACTTCCACACAAGATTTATCTCGAGCGGAAGGTTCAATATCCAATCGTAACTCTGTCCCTTTGGTTAATACGACCGGCCAAACAGTTCTCGCGTTAGACTTTGGACACCCACAAAGACTGTGAGGCTTGCCACTGGCTGTTATCTTAGTTTCAGTGCCTCCCTTCAGACCGAATCAAGGACTCACAGTTAATGCACTAGATAGGCAGTTCGTGTAAGAGTATATTGGTCTCAGACAGTATGTGGGCTCACCGTCGTCACTTGCTTTACTGTCAGTCCAAGCAGTAGTTTGTTAAAAAAATGCTGGAAGGCTGAAGGCATTCTGCAAATCCAGAAGGTCGTGGATACCTCGGTTACAGCCAAGCTATCCTATTATACTGTCGCTGAAGCTCGCATATCAGGCATGTAACGTGTGTCCATTGCTGCTTAATTTACCGTTGGGCATTCCTTCGGAGATTAAACACCTGAATATAAAAAACTTACCAATCGCAGTACTTCATCAGGATGAAACAAGGAATCTAACAATCTATTTGACAAGCGGTGACTTGGGATCGTTCAGTGTCTGAGATGCTCGAGCAGAAAATAACTGCAGAGAAGAGGTGTTATTTTGCTGCTCAACTACTATGTCCTCCTTGTGAGTCGATACCATTTGCTATCCTGGCACAGTCAATCTCATGCAGATAAAGACCGAGTTTGCCTGCAACGTCTCCTTTAAGACATCCAGAGTCAGGCATAGTCATGGGAACAAGGACTCACAAGTTTGAAAGTTGACTGCCGAGGCGCGAGGCCCACATATCAACTGAACTGATGATCAAATCCCGAAATTAGCTGTCTTGACACTTGTGTCCCGTAGCTTACGGCATCTCCTGTAGAGAGAGGACGCTACTTACACTCAACCACGTACTTCCAAGATCATGAGGAAATGCTCAGATTAACGAACATAACTATTTATCTTTCCCGAGCCATTGATAACCACCCAATAGAATCGGACAGGGAGCAATGCACTAGAAGTGCATATTTTGGATCTTGTTCATCATATCAATATATTGGGCATATCATGATTTGCGGCAGTTCGTCAGAAGGCAGATCCCAACACCCTGCGCTAGCCAGGGCCCAGCTTCTCTTTAGTCCTTGGAGTGGTTCTGACGTCTATAGAGAAGCACCAGTCCAAGAAATGGGAGGAGACAGATGAGAACAAGAAAAGAAGTCTATCTTGACACTCGAGGATGGCAGGCTACCAAGGGCCGCAACTATTAGACAAGTACAGAAAGATCGTGTTATGCAGTGCTGTTGTCAAGGAGGGGGCGGATCCGATCCGATCAACCTTCTTGTGGAACGAGAAAGATGTTTCGGCATGGATGAACCGGGACTGTTGACGAGCATCACCGTCTGTTACTATACGTCAAACCTGGACGAGGATTGAGACCAAGCCGGGCCAGTTTCCACAGGTTATGGTCCTTTGGGAGGGAAATGGCGTTATGAATCCAACAGAGCCCGCCTTTTGCTTCGCTGAGTCGGGGAAGTCAGGGAGCGGTCAACTGACGCTTTGACAGAGGGAGTGACACTTGAAGCCTGAATACCGAGTACTGAGTTCTGAGTCACCTCAGGTCATCCCAGAGAGTAGCCCAACTCGTCAAGTATGTAGGCAAAAGTGTTACTAGCCTGGGGGGCATTTCATCCACAATTTAAAGTCACTACAAATGTCAGAACCGTTCCAAAGTCGGGAAAGAGGCTAGTCCCTTGATAGCGCCGGGTATGGGCATTCCTCTGATGAAATGTTGGGAACCGTGATGTGTCCAATGATGACAAGAGACATGCACTTCTAATGCGCTTCTAATGCGCTGCTGCTTCTCTAAATCTATTGGATTGTTATCAGTTGGCTCGAGAAGGATAAATGGATAGGTGCATGAAATTATGTAATATATATGAGGTTTGCTTCGCTGAGCTTTTCTTCGCAATCTTGGGAGGTACCTCGTTGAGTGTAGTATCCTCTCGCTCTACGGAGTGCTCTATACTACATGACGAGCCAGTGTTAAGGCAGCTATTTTTGTGAATTGATCATCAGCTCAGCTGATGCTGCGGGCCTCGCGCCCAGGAGCCAAATGCTCAAACTTGGGAGTCCTTGTTCCTAGTACGACAATGCCTGGCCCGAACGGTTTAAAGGAGGCCCTATTCCAGGCAGAAAGTTCAAGTTTCTTTCTACCTGAGGTTGGTTGTGCCAGGACAACACACCGTGTCGATGTCCGAGTTCAAGGAGGATATAGGTAGTTGAGCGGCACAGTTACACATCTTATGTTCAAGCGACGGGCCGCATAAAAGATCCTAAGTCACCGCTTGTCAAATAGACTGCTGGATTCGCATGTTCCATACTGATGAAGGGTTGCGATTGGTAACCTTCTTTATACACAGGTGTTCAATCTCCGGAGGGTTGCCCGACGGTAAATTAAGCTGCGATGTGTACACGCTGTACCACTGATGCGTTAGTTCAGCTCCAGGGATAGTATATAAGAAGTTAGCTTGGCTATAACCGTGGCATCTGCGACCTTTTAGATTTGCAGAATGCCCTCAGCCTTCCAACATTTTTATGACAAACTACTGCTTGGACTGACGGTCAAGAAAGTGACGACAGTGAGTCCACATACTATCTGAAACTAATGCGCTCTTATACAACCCACTTGTTTAGTGCGTTAACTGTGAGTCCTCAATTCCAATTCGGAAAGGAGGCACTGAGACCAAAATAATGGCCAGTGGCAAGCCTCACGGTCTTTGTAGGTGTTCAAAGGTCTAATACGGTAGTCGTTTGGCCGGCCATATTGACCAAGGGGACAGAGCTATGATTGGATTTTGAATCTTTCGCTCGAGATAGATCTCGTGTGGAAGTCACGTCTGAGTCTGGTCAAATATCTCTATCTTATAACCAGATACTTGGCCTTTGTGGATGTCACCATCCTTGTTTACGGTTCGTCCTTCCACTGTTTTCCTTGCCCATGGCCTGGTGTTCCCTGACAGAATTCTGAATCCTGTAGTACAACTAGCTTTCGGCTTGAGCGCCAAGGAATGTGCGGCGAGCTTTGCTGCCTTTGGTTGTGAGTATCCTCTTTCGCTTGTTCTAAGTATAATTATCTAACTACTAATGTTCAGGGATGTTTACGATTGGCTTTGTCCTTGGAGAGTGTGAGTCTACCAATAGTGTTTTGGAGCACCCATTGAAAGCCCATCGTAATGAAAGTGTTGCTGGTTATGAGGACTTGGGCGGTCTGGGGAAGGGATCGTAAGCTTGGGATCGCACTACTCGCCTTTTATACTGGACTGGTCGCACCAATCTTTGTGAATATGGGTCTTTTCTTGAAGTCATTGTCTTGTGAGTATTGGATTGTATCAGATTGCTGAATGCTGTTCACTTCTCCCGAGTCATTGATGCTTTGCCTGGAATTCCTGGGTGTATCGTAACTGGGTCCAGCAATCGACTCTATGTTGACTGGGTCTTGCTCATGGTTCTAGACATCTGTATGTTTTCAAAGTATATTCAGTGGACTTTCAAGACGCATTTGACTTTGCGCTGCAGGTATTTGTTCGCTAATGATCATGAAAGGGCTCAGATCTTGTCAGTTAAAGAGTACCTTTTTAAGCGGATCGTAGCTAAGATGCCACCCCCAGATGTGTCCGGTGGAAATTCCCAATTGGTGAAGGTAGTCTATGGGGAAGGTAGGTCCGATACGCCACCATACCACATGTGAGCCTAATAGAAGGGATCCTCTGTTAGGCATTTTATATTATGTTTACCTGGTCGGTAAGGGCCTTGCTTTGATTCAGCATCCAACGTTTGACTGAAGAAGTTGCCAAAATTCTAGCCCTGTCGATGATTAACGTTATCCTCATTCTGCGATTGCCAGTAAGTCGTGCCTTCCAACTTGTCCGTCGAGAAGATAGTTTCAAGGTGTTCCGAAAAGCCAGAGTACTTGGCCCTCCTCTCTTCGTAGGCGATACCATCCTATGCACCGTCAAACGCTTGACTTCTGTATCCATAGACCGATGCGTTCCCTCCACTCGATTTTGACGTGCCGAGTAGTGCTTCACACACGTCAGCAAGCCAAGATCAGCACTGTCGTCCTTGGAGGAAGTTGCGCCGAGGAGACTAGAGATTCTATTGGCCCTATCGGGACACTAAGATTTGGGGAAGCGCCGGATGTCGATGAACTCGAAGAACCCGGAGAGGTTTGATACACTACAGTCAATGTAATGCAGACTACATAAGGATAGGCGTGAATAGTCTGATCACTACCCGGGACGCGTCCGCGTGTTGTGACCACACCAATACCAACGAACTTTGTTGCTTCAAGTTAGAGCGTCTGGCACCGGTGTTGTGAATAGAAATGGGGCACAAGGTTTTCCCTAGCGATTTTTTTTCTGTGAAGAGATGTGAGATTCAAACAGAGACAAATGTTCCCACGGATGATGATATTAGAGTTGTAATGAGCCGAGACAAGGCTTGCGCTTGTCGATAATGGCCTCAGATTCCTCTGCTTCCACATCGCCCATGGTACTCACCCCAGACTCTACAGGTGGTCCGCCAGAGTCCAAAAAGTCCAAACGACAGGCTGCCTTTTATCCCAACATCAACTCGGGCAACAAACCTGTCAAGCCTTTCAGCAGAAGTGCTGCCAAGCGCGAGAGTGTCATGGCTCTCGGCAGCATAGAACACCTCCAGCATTACTTCACCAAGGCTGGGATTGCATCCAGGAAGAAGTATGTTCCCCGACCTTTGCACCTTTCTTCGTTCTCATCGTGGATTCCAGTCCCCTGGAGAAGGCACAATATGGCCTCGTACCGGCCATTGGGGGTCGAGGCCATGTTCCCTCCGCACCATCTGCCGGGACCCTTGCTGAAATCAACCTCCCACCCTCTCCTACCATCTCCTCCTCACCTCGCCAAGCACTCGAACCACACGTCAAATCCTACGAAATCGATCCTGACAGTCTCCTTCCCGGCGTTTGCGAAGACCTTTCTTCGGTGGCGCGTGCTTGGTGTATTGACCAAGTCTCGGACGCGTCCCCTGCGTTTCCTCAACCGGTCGATGTTTTAGATGCCCTCAAGGCAACCACCAGAGCGATCCGATCAGTCCGTAATTACCTCCTATCCCTCCCCGACGAATCTGCAGGCACTATTCGAGCCAACTTCCGAGCTGCCGTTCTGGGCCCTGGAAAACCTAACACAAGCTCCATTCCAAGGGATCGCTCCGATCCATTGACCCGAATCAGGCGATCCGCCCTCGAGGTGCTTGCAATGCTTCGCGTCGTCGAAGAAAAGTGTCGCCTTCCGCTTAGTGACGAGGCATATGATGCTCAGAGCGATGGTGGTGGTTCGCGGGGAGATTCTCAGTCACGTTTTACCAGCCCCAACTATCCGTCCAAGGAGCTACCGCCTGAAGATGCACGGGGTCCCAGCCCAGATTCGCTCAAGGTTGACCCCGACGCTTCCTTTACGTATTCCCTTGTTCAGGTCAACGGTCGATATCAACAGGTCCCTGTTTGGGAAGAAGAGGAGGATGTTTTCCAGGTGCAAGAGGAGGAGGAAAAGGAGAAGAGGGAGCGATGGGATGAGAGACTTGTCCTCGCGGGGGGGTGGTTGTACAGGCAGGACGTTCAGCTCGCTGATTTGGAGAAAGAACGGGACATTGTTTCGGGTTACCTTAATATCGTCGATGAAGTCCTCTTTGAGGCCCATCCCGGCGCAGAGCGAGGCTGGGAACGCGAAAGGAAGAAGTACCAAGCTCGCTCAAGTTCTCAAACGCGATCAAAGGGAAGGAGGGTTAGCGCTGGGGATGGTGAAGGAAAGAGCTTTGGTGGTTTCCTTGGAGTCCATGACGACGGCAAGCGACGGGTTTCGACGGGAATGGTTGACATTTTGCAGTCCGTCTCCTTGACTGAAGAACCAGAGGATATGGCCCGTATCGCCGAAGATGAGGAACCTGAAGAGACCATCAAAGATGACCTACTCCCCGAATGGGCTCGGAGGGCCACCTTCGTCAATGATGACTTGGGTTGGTGTTATTCTCTTCAATGTTATTTTGTTGCTCACTTCCGATCATCTTGGCAGGTCGAGCACATGCTATCCTCAGCCATTTCTTGCCTAGTGATCTACTTACTACCCTCCAACCCTCCGACTCACCTTCTGCTTTCCTTGACAGTCTTTCTTCGGGTCAACTCCTCTGCGTAGCGTATAACGCCATTGTCCGCAAGTCCAAGAAACCTTGGGGGTACATCAGCAAAGACGGCATCCATGATATCATTGCTCTCGAAAAGGCAAATGGAGGGGAGGCGAAGGAGGGGTCGAGAAAAGGCTGGACTTTCAGACGTACAGATAACCTTCGCCTTTGGGTTGGGTAAGTCCCTCGTTTCACGTGGTCCTTCCTGTCTCTCAATCAGTCTTGCTAGCGCCCTGAAACTCCGGTACCTTCTCCCTGTTCAAGTACCATCCCAAGTTATTAGGCCTGGTGTTGGACTCGGTCTGCCTTCCACACCTTCCGTTCCTACGATCTCTCGTAAACCGTCGTTGTCATCCACTTCAGAGCCGTCCATCTTCTTTGATGCCAAAGTCATTGCTCGCAAAGACGATGGCTGGGAAGATATGCTCAAGGCCGTCCTCATTCCCTGGATACAGAAGGTCGTCGATGAGCGGCGATTATACCAGTGACCTGATTATACCGTAGATTTATGAACAGATATGCTTTCACGTCATCACTACAAGTCTTGCATACTATTTAATTATCGTCATTCGTGTTCTTAGTCGCATCGTTTGCGGTTGGGTTAGTTCCCATGGAATCACTATGGAGGGTGGGACGTTATGTACTACTATATAATACAACACATGGCACTTAATCAGGAAAGATAGGATAGTACACATACATATTGTTAAATAATAAGACAACAAACATCAGATAAAGGCCAACTGGGGGGCAGGAACCCGCGAGCCACAGCCCAAGGCCAACTAGACGTCCCAGGACTCAATGCTTGGAATGGCGTCTGCTATTGCCTTCATCACCTCCCACACCGGAACGTCCCCTTTACCATAAGCAAACTCGCGTACATTGATTTCTTTGAGTCGCCATTGCTTCAAAACCCTCGCATCATCCTGCCCGAGTCCCGCGCGCATCTCTTCGAGGAACTGTTTCTTCGTCTACAGATTTCATTAGCAATCTTCCGAGTGCAGGCCTCCAAACGCACCGCTGCATCATCATTTTTCTTTCCATATGGAAGCCGAGAGCTTGAAAACCGTTGGACACGGAGGGTCAAATCATGGAGCAAAGGTAACAGCTTCGCTATCAGACAAAGAAGCTCCGGTGTGAGAACTTCGACGAACATAGTCAAGGACTTAAGTGTCCTCTGGAAAGGGACCAACACCACTTTGATTTGTGTGAAGGGTAGACTGCGGTCAAGGAGCGTCAGGGAGCTGGCTGAAGCGCTGAAGCGGGAGACGTAGCGCCCAAGTAAGAGATTATCGGACAACTTGAATCGAAGCCCGAGGGTGACGATGTCAAGTCGAGGAAAGGTGAAGGCATTGGCGCCAGTGAACACCTCGCCTACAAGGACTCGATCATGGAAAGTCCAGTTGTGGCGGAATAGCGCTCCACAGCAATCTGCGTATCTCAGACTCAGCTGTTGGATGGTGTTGTGGTTCCGGAGAAATGTTTGCAGGGCATTGGCACTCCACATGTCGCTGACTTGGAATGCTAGACAAAGGGAGAGTCGGCGGAGGAGGGGTGTAGGTTCCATTTCTTGGAACAGTGGATCAAGGTTGAGGTTGCAAAGGGATGTGAATGAAAATGCTGTTAATTTGGGCGCCAGTTTGTTGATGAATGGGATGAGAGTAGAGGTGAATATACGAATTGCGTTGCCCCGAAAGGCGCCATGTTTCTCGAGGGTGACACGGATATGAAGCTCCTGTAGGGTCTTAAGTTCCGGAGGAATGCGTAAGGCCTCGTAAAGATTGAACATTGCCATGTCTAGAGTAAGCGATTGTATCCTGTTCCCGATCTTAGTCCAGATATGGGACACGAGCTGGCTACAGGTCGTGGGCGATGTTTTGTTATAACCATCGTCTGGCTGCCACACGAGCATCAGATTTTCCAGGTTCTTTAGTTTCGCTATAGTTTCCATGAATAGTTTATTCTTGTCCAGAAAGGGGGGTGCAGGGTGAGCAGGAGTTTGGGTGGACTCGGAACGCCCGCGACCAATGATCTGACGGAGAGAGTACCTTGGCCAGAGCAACCTGTCTTCAGGTTCCTGCTTTTTCGAAGCAGGAGACAGCGGCTGAGTGATACCGTCAAGATGAATGACCTCGTTAAGAGCGTGAACCCAAATCGTCAGGCTTTTCAACCGTTTTGCGAGGTCTCGTTCTCGACTATTGTCATATCAGAAAAGGGTCAAGTCAGGGAAAGATTCAATTACTGACTCGAGCGTTTGGAATGCGTGGATAAAAGGTGTTGGGTTACGGCTGACGACCTCAACACGCCTGTACAAATCAGATATAATTATGCCATAGAAAGTGCGATTTACGAGGGCGAAGTTCGGCCAATCTGAGGATGGGATATATTGGCCAATGCGGCACCATACCTCCGGAGGGAGATCAGAAGCAGTAGCGAGCATGGGGGTAGATCAATCGGCAAGCCCTCTCTGTCCTACGCAAGCCATATACAGGTCAAGTGCAAAGTTGAAAGTTGAACAACGTTATCAATTACCACAGCAATAGTGGCTGTGTCCATCGTGATCACACTCGTTATTGTTGTTGAGTGCCCTAATTCACTATGTGTAAACCCTGCTGCTAATGCGATTCAAATACAAAATGTGAAATATGTTTTGAGGTGATTGAATATGGAGGAATCTAGTGGAGGTACTGTGTGAGCAGCTAAGCAAAAGCAGGCATACATATTCTGAAGTACTTAAGGTAGGTATACTAGAGAACCAACGTAATCACATGATCAGGTCACACTGTGACAAATCTAATCTAAGTCTTATCTACGCTATTTATCATCATAGATTATAAGAGTATGTAGCATCAATGTTAATGAACTTGCGTCGTAGTGCATTATGCAAGTGCCTTTAGCTCATTATCAAATTCAGCAAGGATAGTTTCAGGGATTGTCCGATGTCCACAATATTTCTTGGTTATCCAGGCAGCCTGCCGTCCATTGAGATTCTTTCTGTATGCATTCATAAAGCGAAAGCACCGTGTCGTGAACCTGCGTGATATTTTTGAGCAAGCCATTGAATGCATTAGATACACTCTACTCACCTGCGCATTGCCAAAAGAGGTACCTCATCCAGGGAAGTTACAACATTTCTCTCAAGGACATCCTCCCTGGATGATGGAGGGTATATCCGGTAGCGACGCTTTGCATAGCCCCAACATTGTTCAATGGGGTTTAGCTCACAAGGAGGAGGTTAATTAGGGTACTTTCCTAATTTGGTTGTCGGATCTCTCTCGCTCAAAATCTCAATGTATACAAAAGATATTAAAGTTTCAAAACCACAGAAATGTGCGGAAAGGAGAGCTCTACAAAGTTGCGGTTTTCATTTTTCAAGTAGTGCAATGTAGCCAACAAAATAGAGTCTTTCGTCGACCTGCCTGCCAAAAAACCCTTATCTGTCACGCCGTGACCACGTGATCAAGTCGGTTCTCTGGTATATCTACCTTATAATATGCGTGATGTGCAACATTCTCAGCATATTAAGCATCAATGGGCAATTTGTATCTTTTGGGATCTCCAAGCCAGTTTCAATGAGACGGTCCACATGTATAAACTCTTCTACGTGTTGCACATGACTAGAGGAATGACAGGCCGATGGTGGCAGCACGACTAAGGGATACACATGTCTTCATTATGGTTCCTTTCGTGGATACCCATGCTTAGGGCATTGTGAGACGACGCTGGAGCTCCTGGATTCTCGTTCAGCTCTCATTGGATTTGATTCGCTGAAACCTGGCTCAAACTGCCGGCGCCCACGTTGCAAAAAGGCTCTGATGCATAAGTATTGTGACATTCACACCTTTGCACGGCTTACTCCATACCGCAATTATTTCTATGCTCCAATGCTCCTTTTTCCGGTATCAACCAAGCAATCGAGCCTGCTCAGCCTCCGATAAGCTGTTATGAAGCCACCAAGATAGCAACGAACATGTCGCACTGTTGCAGGCTCCTATGATCCATTGGAGACAATGATCTCGATGTCATTGGTCACTCAATACAGTGTCCTGAGAAGACAAATGACCTCCATGGAGCAGCGGTGATATGAAACACTTGATTATTGCATGCTCCCTGCGAGGATTCGGGAGACTCTATCATACATCCTCAGAGGTATGTACTAGAAATTCGGAGGTCTGATAGGGGCGTTGAGATGCATAAACCGCAGTCTGTTCATTTTAGGTGGATACCTAGTGGACTTCAGGTGTGACCCCAGGGCTAGACGGATGTGAGGGACTTAAAGATTTGCGAAAAAGAACTTTTGCATCCAGAAACAAAGGTATTTTTGCAATCAAAACCAAAGTAGAACTGTTCCTACATACTCTACGGCCTGCAACATCATACATAGTGAAATATAACATAAGGAGCTGGATCAAAAGATCCATTTAAAACTTACTTCACACTCAATGGGGACGGTTCTAGATCAAATGGGCCTTCTGGAAGTTACAATGGATTGCGAAGACAGTATAGTTTTATTACGGTTTCAATGCAGTTTTCACGCGTTCAAAATCCGCGGAGAAGCAAAAGGGTTCACTGTATAAAAGCGCTGGCTCCCGAGGCAGGCGCTTCATGGTCATGAGAGACCATGAGTTATATAGACGGACCTAGAATATACCTTTCAGAGCATATCAAGGTGCCGTAGGAAGCCATAATGGTGATATTGCCTTGTCCAAGTGAAACCGCCACAGTGAAAGGGCAGTCGCGCCAGGGTTGTTGATCAAACGTGCCAACCATATGTACTACGCGCGGTTAGTGCGTAGGTGTGAGGTTATTGCTACAAGAATATATAAAGTTAAATGATCATGAATCGTCGTGTCTTTCGATCGTTGTGATACGATGACCCCGGAAATGGGACTCTGGGACTCTTTTCGATGGGCGTTCTTTTTGATTATTGTTTATTATTGTTTGGTTATCCTAGAGTCTGGACGTCTTCATGGCGGCATCGTCTGCAGAGTGAGAATGATTACCTCCGGGGACTCCAATGTTCTTTACAATCCGGTTGCACCTTAGCCCTGCGGAGGGCGCACCCAGAGTGTACCACCCTGTGATCGGGCACGGAAATGCCGTTTTCACTACCCCTGCTCACCATTATCCCCTCCAGTTCCCCGTCTGATTTGTCTTACTGCCGGTCGAGTCATAAGGATTCTGGTGCATGTCCTTATGACGGTCTTGCTTGATCTTTAATGAGCGGTTTTACTTAACATAGCCATTTCAGGTGAAAGATTGGGCGGCGTCCGGGCTCCTTTGGTCCGTCTCCATGCACTTGAGTGACCACAAGGATTGCCAGAATTTCTTCGTTGCCCGTGTAAATGAGAAGCACCTCGATTCCCTGCTCGGAAGCAAATACTTTCCTGGGTTGAGAATGTGTCCATGTCTGAACTGCACAAGCGCGTCGCCTGGCGACTTGTCTATTGATTCCCGAACTTCGGCTATGGGTGCTCGGGATTGATATAGCTCATACTCTCGTTAGGTGCGAAACGGAGGCAATACGACCGAGAGGGGAAGGTTCAAGGATGTGGGTGAATGTTGAGCTACGAGCCCATGAGCATGCGCCGGAGTGTCATGTGCGCACTCGCGGACGAGAGACTCTTACCTGCTTCGACCTCGACAGGTGCACCACTTATCACCTAAGGGATGTATGAAGAGCGGGATCCCTGATCGAGACGTATGCAAATGTGATTGGACTTCGAGCAGAGGTCCACGATTAATATTCGGACATTCAGGGAGCCCCATGCCGGATCCATGGAAGGACCTATCCGAAAGCAGTCCACTATGTTGTTCCCAAACGATTGGCTACGAAGAGGGGTTGGAGACGGAGGAACGCGCCATCGGCGCCCGTGTATTACATCTGCAGCAATGGCTCCTATGTGATAATTAATCTGGCGTCGGTGTTCATAGGGCATTTCCACCGTGCGTGTGTTCTCGGAATCGTGTCTGGCTCCCCCTTTTATTTTCAAGCAGGCATATATAGGACTAAGGTGCTAGGTTTTTCGATTCGTGTGCGATAGTTTGGGACAGATAAGGTATCTTCGCCGGCAGAGTACGGGTCTTCAAAACGAGGCATGATTACATGAGTTGAATGTGCCGCTGAGACAAGGGGTCGATGAGGTACAGGACTCCATAATCGGTATGCGATTACCCAAGTGGCGTGGATGTTATTTATTAAGTCTCCTTATATACGAGGTGAGAAGCGGAAATTGATAATAGTGTGTTGCGTCAGGGTGTGTACCGAGGAGGGAGCCCTTGGAATGAAGAGGCGGCATCCATATTTATCGTAAGCAAGGTTTCATGGGTTAGTCAAGATGAAACGGAAGGACAGGAAAGGGGCTGCAAACCGTAGGGGCGGTTAAGGACGGGCGAACTGGCGAAGTGATCAACGTGTTGGTGAAGCTCACTGTGAAGCATTGTCAGGGGCTGTAACTGTGCTCACAGGGGAGTGGATGCCCCTGTAACAAGCGTTCTCACAAAAAAGGCAGCTAGAGGAAGGAAAGGAGGAAGGGAGCCAGGCCAGGTGTTCTGCTCGGGTGATGATCGAGGATGCTTCTGTTGAACCACTACTACCCACGCAATCACTTCAAGGATGTGTGGCCACGGTGGGGATCTTTCTAGGAAAAAGGAGTCTTAACCTCGTCGTATCATTGCGGGAACCAGGGAAAGCATAAGGAAATCGAAGGCCATCAGGAGGGTAATCGGCAATTCAGAAGGGCTGTCCACATACCTAAACCCATGACTAACCAGGGAGAGTAGATTAGACATAGCACCACCGCGTTCCTACCGCGCCGCCCGAGGTTAAGAGGTGTCAGACTTTAAGCTTCAAGCGTGTGGCATCGGACGTGAAGCAGAAAAGAATATTCATGCGTTACCGCAGGCGAGCATATTCCACGCGAGGACGGGTAGAACACTAGTATGAAGCCAAAGGTGTTATGTTTGGTGTCAACTATCTCCCAGGGGTCCAGGCAAATTTTACATAAGTCGAGAACGGTCAAGATCCAAGGGACGAATAATGCGGCATAACCAAATAACTCCAAGAAATGTGTTCTAGAACAGTCACGATGGATCCAGTAGCATACGAGCAACCTACAAGTACCGAATCCAACTGCCGAGAAACCGCAGAAACCTGAAATAAAACAATTTAGCATGCGGGTAAGTGAGGGAGGGAAAATCTCTTACTTTTGGAATAAGCCCGAAGGAGGGAGAAGCTGACCATACCAGTAAGAAAGGCGACAATTTCTCTCGGGAAAAAACAACTCACAGCTCGTAGAACATCAGCTGCGTGTTGTGCGGAAGGCCTATCTTCGGGCGTTTGATGAGTGCAAGCGTCAAATAGATTCTTGAGCCCGGCATTGCCAACGATGCTTTGTGGAAGCTTAGGAGCTTCATGTTTTGAAATCGCGAATATGGCTCCGGTATCGGATTTGTCTGAGTAGGGAGGGTCTCCGGAGATAACCTTAGATATGCGAAGGAGGAATACGTGAGCCGGGCACGCGGTTGCGGCGTGTGTAAAGCGCCTACCTCGAGCATTGTCATACCGAAAGCAAAGATGTCGATCTTTTCTGGTCGGAGGTTTGGATTAGGAGGAAGGGCGATAACCTCGGGGGCGGTCCAGCGTACGGTCCCAGTAGATTTAGCGGAGGTGAAGTCGGAATTACTGAAGTAGTGAGCAATAGCATAGTCTGCAATCACAGCGCGATTGTTATCATCCAAGAATATGTTTACCTTGAGGGAGACCAATAAGTTAAGAAGAATACGCGGGATGATAAATACGAACGCCTCGTAGGTCGCCATGATATACAGCCATGGAATGCAAATAAGAAAGACCATCCGCGATCTCAGAAACCTGATGACAATGCTATTAGGTGTGCCTCACACTAAATGGTGTTCAAGTACCCATTTCATTCGCTGGCCGACTTGAGGATTGTGCTTTTGAATGTGTTTTACGATGTTACCACGTGGATAGTAGGCCATGACTAGTGCTGGTAGAAAGCCAAAGCCTTCGGCAATCTCGTAAATCTTGCATACGTTCGGATGGTCCAAGTGTTTCCAGCTCGTATCGAATTGGGCTTGTAGGCTCTGCAAGTGAGGATGAGCAGTTTTTCAGCGACACGAATCGAAAGGTGCAACTACCTGACGAAGAGCATCCCTGATCTCGGTTTTGCTAGAATTGACGCCTCGTAGTTGTTTGATGGCGACCTGGGTTGTGAAATTAGCAGGCGAAGGGATGCAATGTATAGACTCACTAATCGCCCGTTATAGTAGCCCTTGTAAACGTCTGAGTGGTCTCCATAACCAAAATAATGCTCCTCCGCCTTCTGCACCTGGCATGTTCCGTGGGACGCTGGTGTTGTTGCTTGCCTCCCCACATCGTTGGCCGAGCTGGGACTGGAACGGCTTTCTGGGGGCAGAGCTTCTTGTGTCGCATGATAAACTGCATGCCGTTCCTGGTCCATCGCAACGGGAGGAGGTGTGTGAGCACTTACAAGCGTCTAGTTCGTCTAGTTCGCAGCGGGCCTTAAAGGGTGTGAGTTGCTGTTGTTTGGCCTGATGCCTGTCGCCAAGCGGTAAGTACTGAGCTTCGAGATCGGAGACAGCAGACAGAAGGAAATAAAGCTTATTATTAACTGACGTTTGCTTATATAGAGCCAAAGCTGGTGCTGTGGGTGTTTGACGTATGCGAGTGGGACAAATCTGGTGCTACTTATACCAAGATATGGCTCCAAGCTCGAGCGTTCATTTGCTACAATTAAACTATGTGTAGGACGACTTCGCTTGTTGACTAGCACGAGTACATCGGCAGGCTGCCACAGTGAGTTGAGGTAATTATGCTCCAGGGTACGCGGGTCTTTACCTCAGTACCATGTATCATACATCAACAGCATGTTTGGTTGCTCGACTACCAAAGAACTTGCGTAAACACGGAGGCTGTCAGCGCCTAAGAGGCCATCAAGCGGACGGTTGTGACGTGTGTGTGACCGCTCGTCGCGGTTGATCTCCACGTTGGCCACAAGTCTATTGCTTACTACCTCAGCGACTCAAGATGGCGACGACCTCCGACTCTGTTCCAATAGAGACCTCGCATGAGGATATGATCGTGTGTCACGCTCATTCTGTAACTCCTTCACCTCTCATGTCCTGTCCAGCATGATGCTCAACTTGATTATTACGGGAAAAGACTCGCCACCTGTTCCTCCGATCGCACAGTCAAAGTATTCGACGTTGTTGATGGCGAGCCTCAACGTTCCTCTGCTGGTCACGTCCTCAAGGGGTTTGTCCCTATCTTCCCCCTTTCTGCCTTCCTTTAATCCTCTTCTAGGCATACGGGTCCCGTTTGGCAAGTCGGGTGGGCCCATCCGAAGTATGGACACATTCTCGCGTCGTGCTCGTACGACGGCAAAGTGTTGATCTGGAAAGAGCAAGGCCCTCAAGGTGGTTGGATCAAAATAGGCGAGCACAGCCTACATACGGCCTCAGGTGCGTCTCTGGTCCTTCGTGACGTCAGTTGGACCGCCAACGGCACCACAGTCAACTCTATTTCTTGGGCACCGCACGAACTGGGGGCCATTCTCGCATGTGCATCTTCCGACGGCAAACTCTCCGTTTTGACTTTTAAAAGTGTGTAACTATTCACGTCCGTTCGACGTCATCCATTGACTATACACCACGTAGATGATGGCCAGTGGGACGCTGACATCTTTAATGGCCATGCTATTGGGTGCAATGCCGTGTCATGGGCTCCAGCCGTTCTCCCGGGTTCTCTTATCACTCCTCAACAATCTCCAACTGCCCCCGGACAACCCTCTTCAACTCAGGCTCCTTCTGTGAAGCGCTTCGCCAGTGCCGGTTGTGACAACCTTGTCAAGATCTGGGCATACCGTGAAGACTCGCAATCATGGGTCGAAGAAGAGACCTTGGAGGGGCATACTGATTGGGTTCGCGACGTGGCCTGGGCTCCCAACATTGGCCTTCCTCGCTCCTATATTGCCACTGCGTCGCAAGATAAGACTGTCCTCATTTGGACCAAGGACTCCCCAACTTCACCGTGGGTCAAGACTGCGCTGGACCCTTCTTCCAGCCTCGCTTCTGCCGGTGGCGTTCTTCCACCAGCTGGAAAGTTCCCAGATGTCGTCTGGCGCGTCTCTTGGAGTTTGGCAGGTAACATCCTTGCTGTTAGCTGTGGTGATGGGAAGGTAACATTATGGAAAGAGAACCTCAAAGGCAATTGGGAATGTGTTTCTGATATGAACAGCTGAGCATGTACTTCGGTCTTTTTTTACTCGAACTCCGATAATCCCATAAATACCACTGCTGTTATCCTGAGTAGTAAGTACGCGCCAAACATAAGCGCTCTAGTTGTGCATCTTGGAACATTCGCCCGTGATAACCGCAGAGAATTTACAGCGATGCCGTTAAAAGTTACGAGCACCTAGTGCAAGGCGCTCACCGCGCTCCTATGTGTATGGACGAGCAACACAGGGCGACTAATTTATATTGGGAAGGCGCCCGATAGGTAACAGAGTCCGGTACACAAGTTCACTTTTGCATCGAATCACCAGATTTAGACCCATCTTTGAACAACGACGCTATTGATCAGACCCGCACTTTCTATAGTCGCAGAATCATCGTCGAGGATACGATTTGGGAACGTTGTCCCGATAGTATAGGGTCGCGTTAGGTTTTCGGGACGGGACCTAGGCACCAATGAACATTGTGGACTGAGATTGACCAAAGGAGACAACGCACGCATTGATAAAGCTTCTAATGTCACCGACGGTATGAGTAAGATTCATTCGGCTTACAATACTGGAATAGATAACGACTCAAAATCGAGATGTTTTCTATAACAAATAAGCTTACCGAGTTCCATCCGCCAATCTCACTTGAATGCTTGTTGTGGGTTTTGTCTGATCCACCTCGAATCGCGTTGTGACGCTCGCCCTGTCCATTCCTTGGGATGGCGGTGAAGCGGCAGTAGACGCTGGGAACGAGCCAGGCATCGAGCTACTACTGCTTCCTTGCACAGGTTCGGGAACTGGGGCACCAAGCCTCTGACCAGCTCCCCGGAACACGCGAACGCCAGAAGGTGGGCGATATGGTTCGTGTCGCCTTGGGTTTATACGAAGTTCGACAGGTTGGCCCGGCCTGACGTTGAGAAGGGAGAGCGGAGCATTTCTGGAATGATCAAGAATGAAAACTCGTAGATCAATGGCATGGCGAGAGACATACCCGGAAGTGAGGTCCGCTAGAATTTGTGCATCTTCGGGATTATCATAGCTCATAAGGTCACCGTCCTCGATTTGAAAACCGTCCTGCCAAAGAGTAATCGTCCTCCTGGCAACATCTTCTGTGAAGCAAAGATTAGATATCAATGTATCACACGTAGATGGATACATACGCTCTTCCTCGACTGGGGCATTGGGATCTGCCACATAGGCTGAGGGAACTTCGTCGCTACCAAGAGTATGTCCTCCACCGGAAAACACACGGAATCCACCACCTGATTGAGGCTCTTGTGGTGGTGGCCCACCTCTAGTTTGCGGGGATGGTCAGATGTAGGGGTAGATAAGGTTGAAGGACTGTGACCCACTCTGCGGCGCGTCTCAGGAGATTTCTCACAAGGCTTTCACCGGGCGCATCCCGCTGGCGATTAGGATTCTGTACGGATATTCCACTGTTTAAAAGGCTTTAGTATTCAGGAGACAGAGCGGGCTGGATTCAGGGGTCACCTTCTCTCTCCACCCGCGAACCAGCTTTCTCTTTTCTCGCTGTTCTCATCAGATTGCTCGTCGTGGTCATCTGCGTCATTTGACCAGTCTCCAATGCGACCTACTCTTGGTGGCATGACAGCGATAGGCACAGAGATGGAAGATAGGATATTAGCGACGACGTAATCTAATGTAGGCTAATTCGGCCAAGTTCCCACGTTATGACATGAGTTATACCAATTCCATACGGTTTTTGAACCCGAATAGTACAAATGGCATTTAGCTGCGCAAGCTTCGTGTTTGACACTGCATCTATCCACAGGTCCACTAATCTGTTTGGTGTGAGACAGAGGCAACCGCACTTTTATTGAACCCTCTCCGGCAGGTGAGCAGGCCGATAGTGATGGGGAGCCCGATAGGCAAGTTGGTTTGTCTCAGGCGTTTTTCAATGGTCCTGTCAGTCTGCGAGGAACGGAACAAGTGTTGTGATTCACCAGGAGAATGAGGGAGAAACTTGGATTCGGTCTGGAAATGATTCTTGATTTTCGAGGAATTGTTACATGCCATTGACTATTGGTGAAACCAGTATCTGTGTACAGCGTCGATAAATGTTATTAGAGTGAGGGCAATTATGTGACAGATACTACGTACTAAGGGGCTATGCTAATTAGATAGGAGTATTCTATGACGATGCTAGGTAAAACTACAGTATATGCGGGAGTGAGAAGACGTCGAAAATTAGGTCTAATGTTACTGGACGAGGACTATTCTTTCCCTCCCTCTTCTTTCTTCCCAGTCCTCCGTAGAATACCACCCCAACCTCTCTTTTCTTTTCCAGCAGCCACATCATCCGTTACCGAGGAACTTGTTGATAGCGTGGCGACATATTGATTGACAGGCAAAGCACCAGTTGAAGGTGTCGATGTAGTTTGGGGGTGAGTGTGCACCGGAGCCCTGTTTCCAAAACCTGGTATGATCGTTGCGTACGTGTATATAGTGTAGGGTTTCAGCTGAGATCGCGTACCGGCGTTGCTCTGGCCTTGGCTGGGCCCTTTGCCCCACTTTCCCCTATCACCACGACTGTTACAGTCATAACCGTTCTCGCTCGACCCGAATAACCTTGATGATGGCCCAGTATTACGCGAAGGGCTCCCGCGTTTCAACTTATGAGTTTCAAGGAAGTAGCAGATGAAAGGTGTGGTGGATCTTGGAGTATTCGGTGTGTCCCCTATATTATCGTCCTCGTCGTCTTCATAATCGCCAAGTTCAACTGGAAGGTCATCATCGTCGGATTCCCAATAGGGTTTCCTGATGGCAAATGGACTCGGAATAGGTTTGGTGTAGCGAATAAGTGGGAATGGACGGTAGTCTGGGTCGTGTAGTGTGCCCTGTGAATCTATGTAGGGCATTGCGTGGGTGTATGCTCCTCTCACATTAGTTTTGCTTTTGATGCCCGAGGAATACCTGTATTGTCTATTGTGTGAGGGCAGTGGGATTGAAGAAAGATACGACGGATCGAGGAGGCGTGCATCCTCGTTGCTGATAGTGTTTGGGTTCGAGATGATCGGCATAAGCGTGGTACTTTTGTTTGGGCTCGCTGAAACGGGGGTGCAAGCCGCGTGTCCGTGGGCATGAGCATGGACGTGCATGTGTGGATGAGGGAGGTGAGAAGCGGGGCCGGTGGGCGGCAATGGATCCCAAGACGGATGTGATATTGGCGTGAAGAAGGCTGCGGAAGGGGTGGTAAATGCGGATCTGCGGACTGGATGAAAGGCTGTAGCGATCGTATTGGCGCGGGTTCGGTTACCGCTATTATTGCCTTTCAAGCAAGCGTTATTATTGCTTGATTCGCAGTCGACGCTAGCAGGACACGGGGCAGGTGTGCGCAGGAGGAGAAGGGAGGAAATTGATTTTGAACGTCCCCTTGGTTTAAGGTTTGGAGAAGCGGAGACTGACGGTGGGGTTGAAGCTGAGGGCGATGGGTTGGAGGTGGTCTTAGATCGAGAACAATGAGAGAACGAGAGAGAGGAGAATGAGAGTGAAATTTGAGACGGTTCAGGGATGCCGGACAGTTGTGCCGAATGTGGTGAGATGGTCCAAGCCAGGTGGTTGCCTCGAGGCGCAGGGGTTGGATCACCAGCATTCGTGTCAGTGTCTCGAGATTCAGCCGAAGAATCGGATGGGGACTCGATTTCGGATGCGGTGTTGGGCAGATCAGGTCCGGATAGTGGGAATGCCAGGACCGGAGGTTGAGCCCAGGCGTGGGCGCGTTCCTGTATGTTTGGGACCAGAATATCAGTGGAAGAGACGGTGGGCATGGACGTGATCCTGGTCCTGGATACTTGGATAAATGCTATCCAGTTTTTATAAGGGAAATAGGAGTGGATTTGGTATATCCCGGTCCATGTAATGACAATTAGGAACTAAACTGATCGTGGTGCGTTCAAAGGGTCGTACTGACAGAAACTGATGGAGTTGCGAAAAGAAAGAATGCATTTCGTGTTGACAAGTGGTCGAGCAAAGCGACCTGTAAAACTGACATCACACATTTGATAATTGGAGGAAGGGAGAATGCCTGCCGTGATTAACCACTTGAACATAAATACAGGAAGCCTTGGAAGGCGAATCAAAGAGATAGGAGAAATTACACCTTGTACCGGCGACCCGTTTTCGTGAAGAATGTTTGTAGGATATAGACCTGGAAACTGCGTTGCATCGCCTTCAGCGATTGTATCAAACGAGGACAAAAGACGATACACACGCTGCCATGCCCACGACTGCCAGACTCTCGAAGGTAGCGTACCAGAACAATCGGCTAAAAGGGTTTGGAGAGTAAGAGTGATGGGCAGATGAAATAATGGAGCCGAAGGGACGCACTCTTGCGTCGACTTAACAATCGAGAAACCGCGGTTCTCTGATGTGTGGAAACTAGACAGAGTGATGGGTGTATCAGACGCGGAGTAATCGAAAGTGAACGACTAACTGCTTCTGCAATCGTTTGATGTTGAGCAACATTCCGTTCAGCTTATATATACTCTCTTCCAAAGCGCTGGTATGTTCCGAAATTTGACCTGGTTTCGCGGGAGCCTCGCGCCGTGGTTCACTTTCAACCATGATGTCAAAGTCAACGAGCTTTTCGGTAAGTGTCGACATGTCATTCTCGAAGCAGAAGGCATATTCGCCGACGGTATTGGCAGTGAGGACAAAGTCACCCTGACGCTCGCGCTGACCATCGAGTATAACCTTGTCGTTGGGATCTTTGACTTCGTAGTCTATGTCGAACGAACCACCAGATTGCACCTGAGCAATGGCGTTGAACTAATAAACCATTGAAGCATGCGTCATAATGCGTACAGCAAAATAGAACTAGAGAGTGGATCAGTAAACAAGGGTATCTCGAGAGGGGGCATGGTACTTGCGCCAATCTTTTCCCCAGCCTTGTCCACGTCTGCGTAAAAGCAAAGCTTTTCATTTGCAGCTATTGGTGTTGTAAGAGCAGAGGCATTGGCTGTTACGGCGAGGCAAAAGCATAGAAAAAGCGAGAAGAAAGTCGACATGGCAGTTGGAAATTAGACAGCAGTGAGGCTCAAGTGATGATGACACGCTGCCGTTCCCGAAGGCAAACACGGACAAATACAGGGGTGAGTTTTATGACGGAATTGCTCCTGTAATCTACTCTTTATCTGCATCCAATGTCCATATACTACCACGACGGCACCACTCTTCAGGACGCTCTTCCAGAAGATTTGGCTCGCGTTCTTACTCCTTGGAACTATTTGTCCGTCTCTCCAGCACCTACGAGACAAAAGCGCAGCGGAATACAGTCATCCTCGGACTCGACTCAGACTCTCCTGGATACGCCTTCGCCACGCTCTTCTGCACTTGTTGCTCAGGATACTTCGCATACACCTGTTATGCTTTACTCTGACACGGGGAATGTCTTACAAAGTACTCCCTTCGAGAACCAGTTCGGAGTGCCCATTTCTCCCGCATGGCTTCAGCCGCTTCAGGAAGTCTCTCCGGTTGTTCGGGCTTCTCTATCTCAAGAAGTCGCTGTCTCGTCCCCGAGAAAGGTTTCTGTGTCTCCTGCTTCGGATCTTTCTTTGAGGGTGGTTCTCACTTCGGATCATGTGACATACTCAAGCGTTGGCGATCAGGAAGAAGAGGAATACGAACCAGATGAAAACTTGGGCGATTTCACGGATGCTGATGCCGATGGCGAGGATGAAGAGGACGTTATCTGTGAAAATAGCGAGAAAGACAATCCATTTTTACGAAGGCTCCAGTCTATGGCTCCTGGTTCCCCCCTCGCTCTGTCTCCACTGCGTAGTAACACTCTGCCACTTCAGTCTCCTTGCAAGATTCTGCCACTCTCCCTGTCGCAACCACCCGCCAAGACTCAGGGGACTCTTCGCACCCATAAGGAACCTAACTATGTCGTTGAGGAGCCTTTTAGTGTTCTTGGGGAATCTACTCAACAGCGTGTTTCTGAACAGCGTGTTTATGGTCCCATGGTCTCTGTTCAAATAAGAAACACACCTTCGACTCCTAACCAATACCAACCTGTGTCACCTCTTTCCCCGCTGACACCTTTGACACCATTGACACCATCGACTTCCTGCGGACCTTCTGGCTCTCTGGACATTGTGAATCGTCGGATCACTCGTTCCCTCACTCAAAAACGTAGATTCGACGTTTCAATATCCCCAGCGCATGGTATCTCTCCTAAAAAGGTGCGGCTCTCGTTGAGTACCAAGCCTAGCCGAAAATCTGCCTCGGCATCTGTTCCTCTCTCTTCCCCTCCTGGCCCGGCAACTTTTGTCCCTGTTCCGATTTACTCTACTCGTTCCTTTCCCCCGTCTATTGAGATGTGTATGAAATTTGCTCTTTTCTACCGACGTTATCCTATCAGTTCGTACTTCCAACCTGCAGGGTCCAGGTGAGAGTATTGTTGCCATTAACAGCTGGCTTCTTTCCCTACTCATTTCCTACTAGTTCCCCATTGTCATTATTTGGTCTTCGTGATCCAGGTGGCGTCTATAATCCTCCCAGAAGCGTTTTCGATCTATACACTCCCCGCTTCGTCAAGGGCAAAGGCCCAGGAAAACTTGGTCTTTGTCCAATTTGTATCGAACCCTGTGAGCGTGGAGGAGAAAATAGAAAGAACTGGTTAGCGATGAAATATAGCGCTTTCAAGTGGTAAATGAATTTCGTCGGGGTCTCATTAATCACTCACCATTTGTACTAGAGTTCAATAATCTCAACCCGTCGCTATAGCTAATCCCCTTCAGCTATCATATGCAATATGCTCATGGTGAGATTGATCAATCATCGTTTATATATTCCCTTCTTATCGCGAACAGGGATCTCAGCCGCTACGGGGTATCCTTTTGCGCCTCCCTCTGCGTTTCGAGTCGTCCCTCGCCCACACGCGGCAAAAAGAGAACGGTCGGAGATTCTCCATGGTAGATGTCAAAAATGCCGGAAGTGGGTACCTGTGGAGGGTATCAAGGATGTCGAGAACAAGGTGTGTGCATACTATTCAGAATCTGGAGCGCAGTATTGACAAAATCTTATAGGTCAAGGAGCTTGTCTGGTAGGTCCTCGCGCATCTGACACGCTTACAATCGTGTAATGCGGAAGCAGGTGGAAGCACGCGGCGTCTTGCTATCAGGATACTCCAGACGGCGGGGATGAACGGGATTACTTCGAGAAGGACGAAGTGTTTACAGTGATGGAAAAGTATCACGTATCGTCATAGATCGGTTTAATGGAAGTGCTACTTCCAAGTGCATTATCTGCGGATTGGTATACATTGCAAGTAAGAATAGTGAGCACATGAGCAAGAGACAGATAGCCAAGCAGAGCGGAGTGAAAAGATGTAGACGTATCGTATTATCAGTAACCTCGAGACGCCAGGTCCGTTCCTATCTCCCCTCGTGGCCTCAGAGTATACTGCACTTCCTCTCCTTCACCACTCTCCCCCATCGGCCCTTCATGCTCTCCTTGAGGGCTAGCGTGAAGACGTCTTTCACGCCGACGCCGGTTTTTGCAGAGCATTCGATGTATTTCGCACCGATCTCTTTGGCAACGGCCTGTCCCTGTTCGGAAGTGACAGGTGATTGACCTTGTGCGTTGAGCATTCGACGAGTCTGTTCATCGGTCCGAAGGTCGATCTTGGTGGCCACAAGAATTAGAGGTACGGACTCGCAGAAGTGGGAGACTTCGGGATACCACTGGAGTAAGAGGATGAGGGGTGTGTGTGGATAGTGTGAGCGGTTGCTATTGGTCGGGAGAAAGGAGAAGCGTAGAGGCGGACCTTGTCGAGGACGTTGGCTAGACTGGTTGGGAAGTCGACGGAGAAGACGACGAGGATGACGTCGCTTTCTGGGTAACTTAATGGGCGCAGACGGTCGTATTCTTCCTGTCCTGCGGTGTCCCAGAGTGCGAGTTCTATTTGTTTGCCTTCGAAGTGGACTTGGGTGACGTAGTTTTCGAAAACTGTGGGTATATACGCCTGCACGACTGTGTTTTAGTCGTTACAGAGATTGTTAGGCTGTGTGGACGAACTTCAGGGAATCTGTTTTCCGCGTAGACGATAAGAAGACAAGTCTTTCCGCAACCACCTGTCAAGATACCGAGGGGTTATTTATGTCAGTACCGGGGGGGGGGGGGGCTAAGGAAAGATAAAACGTAGGTACCATCACCGACGACGACAAGTTTCTTCTTAAGATCTGGTCTTCTTGTTGCAGACATGGGTTACAAGAGGGTATAGGTAGTGGGCGGTGATCTAAGCCTCCAAGTATATGGGGTGCCGCGAAGAATCATTCTACCGGTCACGTGGTCGTTCAACTCTATATTTCTCTCTGCCCAACTAGGTACATTCCTAGCTCTACTCGAGTATCTAGAATCATATATCATCCTCTGGTCCGTCCTCGATCATCTTCGCGTAATCCTCGTAGCTTGCGAATGTGGGTAATGAGCGCGACTTCTTGCGTTTGCTACCCTTTTCCTCTGTACCGCGTTTGCGCTTCCGTGGTTTTTCCGAGCTGATCCCCTGCCATTCTTCCTCGTCCTCTACCCCTGCTTCGTCATCCGAGCCATTATAAGCAATGAGGCCGTCTGGAATTTCGTCAAGGGGGATGAGGTCCTCGTTGTCGGAGCCCTCAACCAAGGACAGGCCTTCGTCGCTATCGACTTCTTCCTCATCTTGGTCTTCGGCTGCTGAGGCATTTGCAGCCCCTCGTTCACTCTCACCGTCAGTGATATCGTGCTCATCGAAAACAAGGTCTTCGTCTTCGTCGCTGGCCATCGCTGCAGAGAAATCAGATGGGATATCGCCATCTTCGTCGAGGTCACTGCCGTCGAGTAAATCCTCGTCGTCACCGTCCTTGGGCATCGTGGCTTTCATAGCCTATTGGGTGCCATTAACGTCGGTGGAATGAGCTGGTGACAGCTGATGCGTACCTTCCAAATCTCTGCCTCTTCGAGTTCACTGTCTTCCTCTTCATCATCTTCATCCTTCTCGTTTTCATCTTCGCTCTCGCCAGCCTCTTTCTCCTCGTCTTCTTCTCCCTCTTCACCTTCATCCTCGTCCTCGTTCTCGTCCTCATCTCCTTTACTCTTCTTCCTCTTGATCTTGCATTCCATCTCATCTTTACGCTTGAAGTAATTGTAGAAGAACAACTGGTCAACAGGAATCTGGTTCTCTTTCTTCTTCCAGAAAGCAGGCTGGTTGACCTGTACATCGGGTACCTCGCCCTTGCGCAGTTTAACTCCTTCGGTGACACTACCGGCTGGTTGCATTGCACTTGCGCCTAGAGTTTGTTCCTCTTAGGGATGTACTCCAATAGGGAAGGACGAGCGACTTACCTTTGCCTTCAACACCAGAGGGCTTCTTTTTGGGGTTCTTGTATACGAAGCGGTCCAAAAAGTGGGAGAGCGTGTTTTGTGAAAGGTCGGCAGTGGCTGTTAATGGTTGTGCCATGAAAAGCTGACGAGTGAGCAAAGAGATGGTGGGGTGATAGTGGTGTAGAAGGGGCGTCTAAGTTGTAGTGTTAATGATGATGTAGTAGAACGAGTGGGATTTGCATACCAGTTCCCAGATGGGCGAGTTGCCAGCGTGGGCGTACAGGGGGTCACGTTTTCTGGGGTCATATTTTTCGCCTTTCTCAGCGTCAAAGATCAAGGAGCGGAGGCCCGGAATTGTACTAAAGAGCTAAAGGCGAGGATGCGTTAGAATCAAGGAGCCTGAAAATACGAAGGAGCGCACTTCGCCCAAGAGATACAGTCCACCGGCAACGAATTCAGTCGTGCCGCTTCCTCCACTAGCAAGAACCTGAACAAAGCGCTTGATCAGTGCCTTTTTGCGCTCCGATGACTGCTCCGGGTCATTTTTTATGGACTTGTACAGCAAATTGAGATACATTGCTTGCTTGGAGGACGTGCCCAATCGGGGGTCATGCAAAGATTCGTAGAGAGTGCGAAAGTATCGGTCGACGATGGATTTTGCGGAGGTAGGGAAGGCTTTGGAGAGCGTGAGGGAGATTTGTTGGATGAGGACGAGAGCCTGGATTGAGATATTGAATGTGGACTTGTGAGTTATGAGGAAGAGTGTATCAAGATGTGCATTGACTCTGGCATTTCGTCAGTTTCACGATCGCGAAGGAGAAATTGATGAGACGCACTTCGTGTCACCAGTTTCGACTTTGGCGAACGGTAGAGCACGATTCACACCCGTTAATAACGCGGAGATCAGTTTTGAGTTTGAGTCCTCCACCTCAACAAACCCAGCTGCGCCGTGGACTTCTTTGCCTTTCTTTCCTTTGCCCTTTTTATCCTTGACCAAAACACGACCAATTTTGTCTTTCCGCACTCCTCCGTCCTTTTCCAGCGCTTTCTCGTTGCCTTCTTCTGGCTCGACCGCTTTTTCGGGCTCAGCACCAAGGACGTCTTTAAAGAGTTCGAAGTAAATATCGATCAATTGCACAGCTACTTGGCGATCGGTTTGCGAGGATGTGAGGACAATTTGGTTGAATGTGATGGTAGAATAATATTGTGCATGCACGCTGCGGGGTTTCTTGTCCGGTGGTTTGGATTGGGAATTGGATTTTGCTCCAGGTTCTGGAGAGGTGAAGCGGAGGTGCTTGTTGGTGGACGTCGTAGATGTTGCGACTGTGGAAGAGGAGGGGGAAGAGGGTTTGAGGACTAATGATATGATTTCACGAACGACGATGGATTTCATGGATGGGTGGGCTTGGAGGAGTTGAAGCAGGTGGTGGGACGCTCGCGAGCATAATGATTTCGAGGTATCACCCTATGATAAAATGGAAGAAATGAATGGTTAGAAAGGGAATGGAAAGCGAGAAGCGCACAAGTTTGTTAACAAGGAGTCGGAGGAGATTTTGTTCTTGCTCTGGCTTGTCCTTGAGGAGGGTGAATATAAGGGAGATGGCTTGTGTCCGGACATATGGTAGTGGGTCGTGAGATAATGCCTGTCGAAAAATAAGCATCGGTGAAACTGGACGAAGAAGATAACTTACCTCCAAAATTTGCAGAATGGAGAAAAAATACTTTTTCAACCAGTCCTCAAAATACCAGACAAGTAGATATTGGTCGGAGACTTGAGGATGCAACAACGGTTGGTCGCGGAAGTATCTGTTAGGCTTCAGGTTAACCCATAAACCATAGCTGTGAATGCTCACTTGAGTTTTCGGTTCGGTGCACCGCCGCCAATCCACCAGTCTGCGATACACCGCAGAGCTTTTAGACTCTCGTCTCGACCTCCTCCACCTTTCCCAGCCATAGCCTTTAGGGTATCGAGGGCTTTTGTGTTGTGTATAGGACTGCTTTGGACCAGCAACGTCAACGCACCGAGTCTGTCGGAAAGGGTGCCAGAATGTATGACTTTTGTGAAGAAGCTAGCCTCGGAAGAGGAGGAGGATGCAGAGAGAAAGCGTTGGGTGTCACTTTCAAGCAAATGGGCGCCCCTTCCCGTCAGTGAATTTACCTGTAGGGCGGTGGGTGTTGGGAGGGGTGCCGAAGGAGCAGGAAGAGCTGGTAGAGTTGCATGCCAGAGGGAAGACGGAGAAACGATGAGCGCATCATCTTTTTCATTCTCGTTTTTATTTTTCTTATTTTCATTCCTTTTAGCTGTTGTTTTTGCGGTCGCAGCCTTGATAGAATCTGTTCGAGCCATCGGGAGCGGAGGAGAAAGACGAAATTAAGATTGATTACATATCACGGGATCAATCAATTTCGGTCACATGTATATTTTCCAAAATTCTGAGCCACTCCTTTCAGGTTGTGAGCGAAACCCCCACCATGTCCAAGACTGATCCTGCTGCGGCTGAGCCTCTCTACGGCTTTCTCCCTCGCAATGTCAAGGGTGATCAAGTCAGAAAGGCGCTTGTATGTCAATTTATCTTCGGAGGAAATTCATCGTTTTCTGACTCGTCGCTCCAGGCCCATGATCTCAATCCGTTCACCAAAGTCCCCCATACCCCCCAATATAAGAAGATTCTCGAGGCGCGCAAAAAGCTCCCCGTATTTGCACAGATGGACGAGTTCCTCGACATGGTACGTCCGACGGTGATTCTCGACGCAAGGAGGGGGGTTTGAGTTCTGCTCTTCTAGGCATCATCCACCCTCCTCGTCGCGGACAAACCGCTTCAATATCCTTTCCAGCTACCAGGCACAAATGAATGCTAATTTGCTGCAATTCAGTTCAATAAAAATCAGGTGATCGTCATGGTTGGGGAGACAGGCTCTGGAAAAACAACACAGTACGTGCATCTACCACTGGCTTTTTTGGTACTATCATTGTTAAGCGCCCTTTCAGGATACCCCAGTTTGTTGCATTTTCTGACCTGCCGCACACAAAGGGCAAGATGGTTGCGTGTACTCAGCCGCGCCGAGTCGCAGCCATGTCCGTCGCCAAGCGCGTAGCCGACGAGATGGACGGTGAGTCACGCAATGAATCCAGCCGCGCGTCCATGCATCGACTATTTTTACAGTTCAGCTTGGACGCCATGTCGGTTATTCGATCCGTTTCGAGGACATGACAGAACCTGGCACGACATTCCTCAAGTACATGACCGATGGTATGCTTCTACGTGAGGCAATGCACGACAATAATCTAGAGCGCTATTCCACCATCATTCTCGATGAAGCCCATGAACGTACCCTCGCCACCGATATCCTTATGGGTCTCCTCAAAGAGGTTGCCAAACGTCGATCAGACCTCAAAATCATCGTTATGTCTGCAACCCTAGATGCAGTCAAATTCCAAAAATACTTCAGTCTTCGTTCCGATGTCAAAGCTCCCTTATTCAAAGTTCCCGGGCGAACACACCCGGTTGAAGTTTTCTATACTCAAGAACCCGAGCCAGATTATGTTGAGGCTGCCATTCGCACGGTGTTGATGATCCATCGAGCAGAGGAGCCTGGAGATATATTGTTGTTCTTGACTGGAGAGGAGGAGATTGAGGATGCATGTCGCAAAATAAAGCTTGAAGCGGATGATCTCATTAACCAGGATCCGGATGCTGTTGGACCTCTCGTTTGCATTCCGCTCTATTCCTCCCTTCCTCCACAACAGCAACAACGCATATTCGACCCCGCGCCGAAACCAACCAGACCCAATGGTCCCCCGGGTCGCAAGGTCGTTGTGTCGACCAATATTGCTGAAACATCGCTTACTATCGACGGTATTGTGTATGTCGTTGATCCTGGGTTCTCGAAGCAAAAGGTGTACAACCCGCGTATACGTGTTGAGAGTTTGTTGGTTAGTCCCATTTCCAAGGCCTCAGCACAACAACGTGCTGGTCGCGCTGGCCGTACGAGACCGGGCAAATGTTTCCGCCTTTATACAGAGAAGGATTTCATCAAGGAGTTGGAGGAACAGACGTATCCGGAGATCCTTCGTAGTAATTTGGCGAACACCGTCCTCGAGCTCGTCAACTTGGGGATCAAGGTGAGTTATCCGTTTTTGGGTTGTCATCCACAGATTTTCATTGTCCAACCATAGGACCTCGTTCACTTCGACTACGTTGATGCTCCCGCTCCAGAGACGCTCATGCGTGCTCTGGAGCTGCTGAACTTCTTGGCCGCTATGGACGATGATGGAAACTTAACGGCGCTTGGAAAGATTATGGCAGAGTTTCCACTCGACCCCCAGGTATGTCCTGCCCCTTGATTTCTTGATGCATTTTAGGCTGACTCTAGTCTAGCTCGCGAAGCTCTTGATCGCAAGCCCAGAGTTCAAGTGTAGCAACGAAATCTTGACGATCACTGCCATGCTCTCCGTCCCCAATGTTTGGCTAAGACCAAACAACCAACGACGTGAGGCCGACGCTGCGAAGGAGTTGTTCACCGTTCCCGAAAGCGACCATCTGACGCTTCTCAATGTATACAATCAATATATCCAAAGTGAGTGCTAACCCCTTGCTTGAGGTGTTTTAAACCTGAGGGCTTGTTTGGCAGACAAGTATGATAAGAACTGGGCTTGGACGAACTACCTGTCTGGACGTGCGCTTGCTCAGGCCGAGAATGTCCGTGGACAATTGCAACGTATCATGGAACGCCTGGATATTGAACTTATCTCGCTGGCTGATGAGACTAAGCTCTTTACCAATATCCGGAAAGCACTTGTGTGTGGGTTCTTTTCGCAGGTTGCACATAAGGAGGGAGAGAAGGGGAGTTACTTGACTGTCAAAGATAATCAGGTATGGTGTTTCCTTAGTTCCTTCTAGCATTATTTTCTCACTTGCAATCTTAAGGTTGTTGGGTTGCACCCTTCTTGTGGATTGAAGACCCAACCTGAGTGGGTTATCTTCAACGAGTTTGTATTGACTGCTCGGCCGTACATTCGTACTGTAACGGAAGTGAGAGCTGACTGGTAAGTCTTTGTTGTTGATTCTGTCTCAGTATTCTGAACATTTGAATTCAGGCTACTTGAATATGCGCCGTCTTACTTCGACCTCAGGCTGTTCCCAGATGGCGAGACAAAAAGGGCACTCCAACGCACACATGCTAAGGTTTTGGGGAAAGCCCCTGGGCGACAAGATGGCCGGAATGATAGTCGAAAGGGAACACCGAGTATTGATGTTCGCGAAGCCAAGCGAAGACGGAAAGAGTAGTTGACCTAGTCAGGTCCTGTAATGCTTTCGTTTATTTTAGTAAATGACTCGTGATAATGCATGTACTTTTGCTGACCTGTACCTCAGATGTGCCTTCGCGTCTGATGAATATCTGTATCTTGCAGCAGCTTGAATTTTACCTGCTAGCATTCTGCATAGTATCCTAGGTCCCTGCATTATAAAAGGCCCAGGACCAGAAATGGATTATGAGGTTCTGTCACTAAAATGTAGGATTTCCTATGAGGAAATATTGGACACATTGGGCACTCATAATCCACCATCAGACAAATAAGTTTCTCTATGTTGGGGATTACCATGAACCAGCCCCTAATGTGACAGACAGGGAAACAAGCCACCAGTGAGATTCCTTCCCAACAGTTTTGTTGCCTGGTTTCAAATTGTACATAGTGCTAGTACTTACAGATCCCTACACTGTGTGTCAAGATATATTGAGTACATAAAGCAGTATAGCATTCCAGTGTCACATTGGACACATTGGGTTCAAAATTATCATGTGACCTTAAGATGTCTATCTAGCAAAAGCAATCTCAACTTGTATACCTGGATGGAGGGCACAATTTCAGTCCAGGTAGAGAGCTATGCACGTCCTGAATACTACAGTGAGCAACAAAACTGTTCCAATGTTTAGAACTTTTAGAAAGAAATTGATATTTCTCTAGATTAGCTAAAGCAGTTTCTCTGAAAA